>VXBZ01005008.1:1000-12038 GCA_013399135.1 Heliornis fulica | reverse complement strand
GGGGACAGGGACCGAGTATGGGGAGGGGACAGGGATGGAGTGTGAGGAGGGGACAGGGGCGGGGACAGCAGAGAAGGGCGAGGACAGGGACAGGGTCAGGGTTCCTTGTGGTTTTCCTTGGAAGTTGTACCCTGGGGTGAGGGCCACATCCCCGAGGGGCTCATGGGGATGGTCAGGACTTGGAGCTCCTCTCCTATGAAGCCTGGGCTGGACTGGGCTGGTTCAGCCTGGAGCAGAGAAGGCTCCAGGGAGACCTAATTGCAGCCTAACAATAATTAAAGGAGTCCTACAGGGACGTGGGAGAGGGGCTGTTCCCCAGGGGGTGCAGGGACGGGACAAGGGGTGATGGCTTCAAGCTGAGAGAGAGCAGGGTTAGGTTAGATGTTAGGGAGAAATTCTTCACTCTGAGGGTGCTGAGGCCCTGGCACAGGGTGCCCAGGGAGGCTGTGAAAGCCACATCCCTGGCAGTGTTACAAGCCAGGTTAGATGGGGCTTTGGGCAACCTGGGCTAGTGAAGGTGTCCCTGCCCATGGCAGTGGAAATAGATGACTCTTGATGTCCCTTCCAACCCAAACCAGTCTCTGGTTCTATTATTCTATAACAACATCAGTCACAGACATGTCCTGGGCACACTGGCCTCTCTGCAGCTCATAGAGCCCTGTTGGCTGCTGGCCGGAGCCTTGGGTGAATTCCACACCAGAACAGAAATGGCTGGAGAGCTCCATCCCTGCCCACACGTGTTTGAATTACAAACTGAGGGAGATGGTCTGGAATGAAAATCCCCTGTAGATCCTCAGCTCAAGGTGCAAGGCAAGCCCAGGAGCAATGTATTCTGTGATGCTGATGCAAAGCACTCACAGCACCCTAAGAGAGGGTAGTTCTGAGTGCAGGGTTCATCGATGCTGCCAGCCATGCCATGAGGCTCGGATGCTGTATGAGCAGGTGACAGGTGGGAAAACGTGGTCTTGCTAGAAAATCCAACCAGCACATCTGCAAGAGGCTGTGTCTGTGGGTAGCTGAGAAGGCACGTGCAGCCTGGGGGACTTCTGAACCTGGGAAATTCTGTCCTCACCTCTCCAGGATGGAGGTGGGCACAGCCAAACTCCAAACTTACCACCCCAGGCTATGGATCACTTTCAGAGACAGCCCTAACGACTTCCCCACACCCAGGCTAAGGAGGATGCACGATGGTGTGGAGTTGGAGTTGGTGACCTGATGGGTCCCCTCCAACTCAGGATATGATTCCATGTGGTTCTGACCCCTTTGCTCACAAAAGAGATGAGTGGGGTGTCATGGGCCACATCCTGCTTTCCCCAAACCGCCACCTTCTACAGCACAGGCGACATCCCCTGATGGCTCCCAAACAAAGATGATAAAGGGGCTGGAGCACCTTTCCTACGAGGACAGGCTGAGAGAGTTGGGGCTGTTCAGCCTGGAGAAGAGGAGGCTCCGGGGAGACCTTCTAGCGCTCTGCCAGGACCTCAAGGGGGCCTACAAGAAAGATGGGGAGAGGCTGTTCAGTAGGGCCTGTTGTGACAGGACAAGGGGTGATGGTTTTAAAATAGAGGGAGGGAGATTTAGATTGGATATTAGAAGAAAGTTCTTTAAGAGTGGTGGAGCACTGGAACAGGTTGCCCAGGGAGGTGGTGGATGCCCCATCCCTGGAGACATTCAAGGCCAGGTTGGATGAGGCCCTGAGCAACCTGATCTAGTTGGGGGTGTCCCTGCTTCTTGCAGGGGGGTTGGACTAGATGACCTCTGGGAGTCACTTCTAACCCTAATCATTCTATGATTCTAAACCTCCCCCCTAATAACGCAGAGCTAAAGATGAAAACCTTCATGTGACATTAAGGTGTTTAATTTTAAATAGAGTTCAGGTGACTTTCTGCCACCACGGTGGTGTGGACAGGGAAGCACCTTTGCCCGGCCGGGTGTGCTCTTCACTGCCTGTCAGTAGTGTGGTTCAGAGATGTCTGTGATCGTGGTCCTGTAGATGTGGGTCTCCCAGTCTGAGAGCTGTTTCACAAAGCCCCGGTGTGGTCTCATGTCCGCTTTGCACTTCAG
Source organism: Heliornis fulica (assembly GCA_013399135.1). Classification (NCBI taxonomy): domain Eukaryota; kingdom Metazoa; phylum Chordata; class Aves; order Gruiformes; family Heliornithidae; genus Heliornis; species Heliornis fulica. Next base: position 9,974 of record VXBZ01005008.1, on the reverse strand, counting down.
AACGTAGTCCCAAGCTCTCTGAAACAGGCAAAACAAAGCAGCATTAGGCTTTTGTGCTGAAAGTGAACCCTGAGGGCTTACCCAGAGTAGCTACACTTGTTTTGTAGTTTGTACACACAGTTTTGTATTTACTCCCTGCACTGCACAGCAATAACCTGCAGATAAGACTTGGTCTACCTCAGCAGGGATGGCCTGGATTGAGATGTGAACTTCAGAGAAGCTCTCACCTTCACACGCTGCTCTCCTGGACAGGACAGCCCAGGCTGCTTTCACTACCTGGCAGGTACCCTGATTACTTCACACTGATGGGGCTCTGCACTCCTGGACTTTCTACCCTCAAATACCCTTTCTTCCATGGAAGATGAGTGAAATGGTAAAATATCAGCTACTCACAGGTAAGAAACAAAGGTTATCGTGTTTCTGCACTGGTGTGACCTGATGTGGCAAAGCAGCCTTGAGACTCTGGTTGTCCTGCATTAATTACAGCCATCTTCATTCCTTGTTGGCTCCAAGGGCTCAGTGGGGAACTCAGCTGCACACAGGGTGGATCCACCAGCATCACTTTGCTTTGCTCCAGCTGCACCCTCAGGTTTGCCCAGGAGTGCTCATCTTCCCCCTTTAAAAATAGATGACCCCATGCTTGGAGCATTGCTTAAGTGTAATGAGACCAAAGGTTAGAAGGTAGTGCTCCATCCGTTTGTTTTTCTGATCTCAGGGATTCTGCAGGCTTCAAGCCTCATCTTCCCACATTCACTCCTCTGGGCCTGTGGTGTGGACATCTCCAGTTCCCCTGAACTCAACAGATCTACTCACACATTGATTACTAATAGAATAAGGGGTTCCACATCCCAAATCTGCCCCTCTCTTGCAATATCCATGTGTTTTGAAGCTCTGAAGATCTTTGCCTAAATCAGGTGAAGGATCACACAGGAATCTGTTGCACTGCTTCCATCTGCAACAAACAAACTTATCTGCCAGGGGATTCCTCCGGGAAAGCTTAGCTCAGCGCCCTCCAGGCCAGCAGCACACTGCTGCCACGTCAACTTTTTCTTCTTTGTGGTACTTAGTAAAATGCTGAGACCAACCCAATGATACCAACAGAGAGGAATGGTGAGGAGCAACCTTTGACTTTTGCACCTCTGTGGCACGCACCTCCAGTAACTCAGGGTGCAGGGGAATGGTTATCAGTGTGTAGAAGCAATCCCACCCAGCGTTAGCAGCAGAGACGGAACCGTGTCTGCAGCCCTGTTGGCACACTCGGCCTGAAGTTATCCTTTGGCACACAATGACAGGATGAGGTTCCCTCTCATGTTGCAAATGTTTGCACAAAATCAATTAAATGATTAGATATGGGCCCAGCTTCAGCGAAGCTTGGATTGATCCTGTCAAGCTCCTGAAGGAGGGAATGCTTTCCAAACAAGGGCAAAGTTTTTAAGGAGACTCCCATGGGAACTGTGCTCAGCAGACACCAGGAGACGATGCTGGCACAATGCCCATGAGCTGTATGCCCAGGGCAGCAGGGCCTGGGACCTGGAGAGACCAGGGTCATTCTCAGCCATCCCTTGTTATTTTTCTTACATTGTTCAGAGCTCTGGAACAGAGCATATGAACCATTTAACCTGTACATCCTTCCTGAGCTAATATTATCCCATTCCAGATTGTTCTACCTGTGGGAAGGGACTGCTGCTGGAGAAATAAAATCAGATGTTGGAAGAAGGCAGCGCTGCTGAGCCCAGTGGTAAACCAGAGTCCTGGAGCAAGCCCTGGGTTCTGAATTTCCCTGTAAATCCATGGTATTAAGAGATGGGATTAACTCCAGGAGCTTCCAAATACTCTCTCAGACCCACAGCAGCAGAAACACTAAGGTCTGTAACCACAGTGTTCTTTTGATAGCCCTGTAATTAAGTAGGGAAATGCAAGAAACACCTGCCAGGTGCCAGGGCGAGGACCCACAGATCTGAAATCACACCGAAGCCACATCCTTAGCAGTACAAAGAGGATCCAATCTGCTGCAATAGAACCTGTTACATTATCAGGTGGATAGCCTGCATGAAAGCACAGATAGCATCTTTCTCATTACTACACTAATGAGGCTTCAGAAACAGAAATGAAGTGCCCCAGACCCAACCAGTGTCTGTGGGAAACACGATGATGATGTACCTTCAGGGAAAACTGGCAGGAGCGCATTAGATAGGCCATGGTTACTGTGCTGCTCCGGCTTATCCCCAGGCTGGAGAAGACCAGCACTGCTCCGTGGTCCAGCTGAGTGTCTGAGTAAAGAAATGCCAATCATAAATTAGTGATCTGGGAAATCAAGCTTCCAATTGTACAGTCAAGCTCTAATTCAGTGACAGCTGCCAGGCTGGCAGTCTGAGTGACAGAAACCTTCAGGAACCCTGACAGCAGCAGATGGGCACTGCCAACTATGGTGTCTGTAAGAATTGGCCTTTCTTAAAAATCCACTGAGTTACAACGTGGATTTGATAGACCAGAGCTAAAGGACAGTGACCAGTCATAGCTTCATTACAGACCAGCTTCACCTTTACATCAGCTAACTGAAGGAAAGCCATGTGCCGTGCTCAGTCAGCTGCAGTCAGCATCACATCAGCTCCTCCCCAAAAGGTTTAAAAGCATCGACACTTCTGATGAATGCAAGCCTAACTCTTTGACACTGAAGCAGGAGGAGCCAGATTTCAAACTGGAGGGGACTCAGCCTCCAAATCCCTTACTCCTCCGTGGGGACTGCCAGCAGGAAGCATGACCATGCTGGTTTTGTGCTGGTTTTATGATGGATACTTTGCAGTGGAAATTGTTAACATCAGCAAATGCACCATCTCCAAAAGCCAAGCCCAGAGGATGCTGTCGCTCGCTCCTAACCACATCAACTCTGCTAGCTATGCCTGAATGGTTCTATATTTTATTAATAACCTTTTGAATTCTTTCTGTCCCTCTCCAGAGCAGACAGCATGACATGCTTTAGGACTATCAGCAACTGAACTCTCCAATTCAGAGGGCAAAGCCTCTTCTTTTACCGCTCTCAAGAAGTTGTGGGGTTTTGTGTTTCCTTCTTCAGGCTCTAAAACAGTTTTCTGACTTATTTCTATCACAAGATACGAGTTCCATTCTGAAACCTGAGTAGCAATGGCCTCATTCCAACATACACCTGGCACAAGGACAGCCACACAGAGTACGCACAGTACACACAGTACACACAGTACGCGGAGAGCGTTCGTCTAGTGCTCACCCATAACCACTCCAGTTTAAGTAATCTACTCTAGATGGGCAAGTAAATAGTTAGAGGATCAAGTAAACAGTGCACACTTCCACAAGAGCTTCAGCTAACAAACTCTTACAGCCTGTTTTGGAAACTTCCATACACTGATGTGAGAAGGACACGTTCTTCTGCAGCACTAGCGGGGAATAAAATGGGGCAAAATGAAAAGTGAGCGAGCGGATTTTGCTCGTTGGGTTTCACAGCATTCAAATCATGGACTTCAGTGCAGGACAACAAAATTCTACCCTCAAGTATTGTTTCCTTGTTTGTGTCCAGTTGTCAGGTCTGTGGGGTTGGGGTGTCTTTTGCTTCTGGGTCTGGAGGACACTGGGCTCAGCAGGGCCTTGGTCTGTAGCAGGTGTTATTTCCTAAGTGTGATAATAGATAGCACGGTTGGACGCCCTCACAGGATGGAGCTGCAGGAGCTATATCTGCTGTGCTGCTCCAGGCACTGAGCTGGAGAGTATGTTTTTTCTTGCCCTCTCTGATGTAATCAGCCAAAGGCAGGTCTGTGCTGTCCAACCTGAAAGTCTTCCTCAGCACTATTGTGGGTTTGCACTGCCAATCATAAAGATTAGAAGTGCCTTGTAGTAAGTTCTCCAAGGCATGTCATATGTTTGCTCAAATAAAGCTCTGGTGGATGAAGATTTGGGCTGGTAAGAGTCAAAGGGTCGTGTTTAAGAACAAAGGAAAAGGAGGGAGTACTATGAAGCCCTGGCAGACATCCTACAGCAAAGCCTTCTCAGATCTAGTGGAAACCTCACTATTTTCAGAGTGAGGCATTCCTTAAGGTGAGCAGGAACATCAGACACCCTGTAAAATCTCCTCTCTGTCCATCAGGTATCCCTGAGGGTGTGGGCTTGCTTGGGAGTCTGCTGATCTTGAAAGAGAACAACCCTCCTGTAGTCACTCCCATCTGATATCCCAGAGTGAGCAAGGTCTCAGGAATTCCAGATTAGGAACAACTCACCTATGAAATGACAAATGGTGTCAAAGGTAGAAAAAAGATCTGCTTCCAGCGAATCTGGAACAGAGATGTGGAGATAATTGCCACCTTCTGCAAACCTGGGAAAAGAGCACATGCAGTGACAGGGACCAGAGTAGCAGCTTTGAGAAAGTGTGCTTGTTGGAGGCAAGCTGGTAATTTTGTTTGTCATTACATGTGTTTTTCATCACCGTCATCATTAACATTATGGTAAGGGATTTGATATGGTAAGACACGAAGGTGCTTGTAACACAGAACCAGTTTAATTACTGATTTTCCACATGATATCAGCATTGATGTCTTGTCTTAACCTACAACTTCCTTTACCTGAGAGCTAATGAAAACCTGTGAACTGAAAGCAAGAGTGCCTTCACGGCGTGTGTGCACACAGCCTCCCAGTTCACCTCATGGTTTTCTACACCAGCATCCTCCTCCATCCACAAACTCAGAGGACTGAACTCAAACAATGAATGGAGAAAAATGCTGGTGAAGTATCTCTGAAATGTGAAGAAGGTATGTCCTGCAGAGGGCATGGGAAAGATCTGCCATCATTAGAGTCCTTAGATGTTTTCCTCTGGAGCCAAAGGCATATGAAATATCTGCTGGTCACTAATAGGATTTGTTCCTTACTTTGTTTTGGTCACCACCGTGAGAAATGCCACTGGGTTTGAAACCAAGTATTGAATTTAATTCAAATTAACTGAGATGTACAGTGAGTTTGCTTCCAGTAGAATTTTTTGAGCTTAAAAAAATAAGCTTTTTTGTAGAGTAAAACTTTCTGTGTAAGCTTATCTGAAGTGTTTGTGTAAGTAAAATCTTTGTGTAGACCTCTTCAAGATCCTTGACTACCATGGAAACTGGATGGCTGCATGGTAGATAGACTTGCAGACAGTAATGTCTCTGTCAGCAGAGATAACAAGAAAAAAACTGGTTCAAACTGGATGGTGTGTGTATAACTATGAAAGACAACCAAAAAATAGCATGTGCTGAGAGAAAGGGCAAAAAAGCTCACTGTGAGGAAGACATGAAGCCTTCATCAAGAGACCACCAGAGTGGGCCCAGCGACCATCCAGAAACTAAAATAGACATGTGATAGTAGGTGGAAACCTGTGATAATGACTTCTTGGAAAGGTGTTGAATATATAACTCTGGAGCAGAGATCAGAAAAATGACCATGAAACAGCACTCAAATCTGCAGAGCCTTTCTCCAACCAGAGTTTTCCTTGGAAATCTGCAGGCACTGACACCTCTGAGGATGGGCTGTGGTGCTGTGCCACTCTCTTTGTTCAGACACAGCCTTTGGTGAGGGTACACCTCAAACTGTTCGACTTACAGTGTGGCAGGCTGCTCAGAGACGTTAACTTGTGCTTTGATCTTCAGATCTTTCTGAATTTGTTGGTTGCAGGCCTGCCTGAAGTTGCCCATGTATAACTTTGCAGGCAGTATTTCTACAGGGTACGTCTGGAAGTTGTCTAGTTCCTGCCAGAGATAAACCATAGTCTCCATTTAGAGAGTGTATCTGCTCCTGTTAGCTTGGTAAGTTCTTAAACAAGAAGTCATGTGAAGAATTAAACACACATTTGGACAACAGCCCATGACACTTTCCCATGTAATGATTCACCTAATCACCCGGACTTTCTATATATTGAAGTTTTTCCTAGACTTAGTGAGAATAATTAACAGCATTGCTGTCATCATGGCATTACTTCAAACAACTTCTAACTAAGCAGGAGGCAACATATGTTCTCTATGGTGTCTGGAAGGACTGTGGCATAACAGACTCATTTGATGTCTTCCCTGGGTACCGTTTGAAAGGCTCAAAGAAATCATCTGCTGACACAGAGCTGCAGGTGCCCTGCGGTGACACAAGGCGAGTCCACAGCTGCTGCTGGTGTCTGTGGCATGAAGGTTGAGAATAAAAGTACCCACATAGCTGACAGTGCCTCTACATCCTGAACAGACACTCAGCTAATGCTGCAGCAGAACAAAGCAGTGGCTTTAAACAATTTAATGCAACTGAGAGCAGGAGCTTAAACTGAGAGGCAAGGAGGGATGCAGGGTCAGATTGAATGTGGTGGGTTCAGCAGTTTGATGCTCTTCACAAGGAAGCACAAGGTGAATGGATTTTCTCTCCTGTGCTGTAGCATCCCAAGGTTAGCACCGTGTCACCGGCTGTTCCAGGTGAACCAGAAGTGAATGGGAACAAAAGGAATGGAAGATGTGTTGCAGTGAGATGCTCTCTGCCCTCCACCACCTTCTAAACCTGCCCTGCCTCCAGTCCTGTCCTAGATGTGAAAAAAGGGTAATTGTCTCTCACAGGATGAATAAATTGTGGTTTGTAGGTGAAACCAAACAATTAGGACAGCAGTGGTCCAGAGGATGGCTGTGTTCTTTCTGGACCCGTTGAAACAATGCACTAGCACTTCCTTTGTGATCCTTCCTGATGAGAAGCTCGATGGACAGAGCACAGTGCTTGATAGGGCCTGTACTTCTGCCTGCAAACATGTGCTGTGCACCATCCCAAATAACCACGTGTGAGAGAGGAACCTGGTTCTTTTCATCATCTGCTACTGTTTGTTCAGCTACTTATGCTCTCCCACAGGCTGGCTTCAGGGGTTATCACAGAAACCTTCCCAGGTTGTTCCCAGGAGCTTTCTGTCACCCAACAGAAGGATAAAAAAAGGCAAAGCGTGGCTGTGAAAGAATTAGTGGTGACACTCATCAAGCACAGTAACTCAAATGACATTTAGTTCCTTTGTTGGAAATTACTCTGAATGTTTGCAACAGCATCTAACTCGAATTCATCACCAGTTGAGTATGAATGCCAATGTCTTCTACTGGCACATTAGTGTCATCTCACCTGAGGCATCCACAATATCTTCTGAGTCCTCAGAAAAGGGTAGAAAGCTGAAAAACGTCTGTATCCTCCCTCCAGGACGAGCACGGGATGACGGGTGAACTGGGCGAAGCTCCTGGCATATTGGACAGCAGTTCCTTCCTCAGCATCTAACGAGAGCACAAAGCTATTGTCCAGGGCAGGTTTAGAGTGGGGGTTAAATCAGTGCTAGGGGTTAAATCTGGCCCTCTGACACTGACTAAACACTCCTTTTCATGCCATGTAAAGATCTCATTAAGAGCTAGACTTATTCTTTAACAGGTCACTAACAAGGTTTGCTGCTTTTCACCTTGTCCTGATCTTTTCTTCCTCTCCTGGTTTCTTTTGTAGGTGTAAGTAAAGTTTTTTTCCTCCCTGTTATTCAATGGATAATGCTTGTAATAATAATTATTAATTTAAATCTAGTAATCTTAATTTTATGAAGGCCCTGTAGTTTACTTTAGGCAAAGGGGGAGGTAGCTTGAATAAATTCTTCACAAGTCTTTCAAACACCCCCCTCAGTGAAGCAGATTATGTGTGAGGGCTGCTCTCTCTCCTCCTCCCAAGGGATCCATCCTGCTCACCTCTAGCTGTGTCTGCATCAGGAAGGGAGCAGCACAGCAGTGACTTGCTTCTGAGTTTCACACCTTCCCTTGCTAATCTCTCACCACCGAGCTTTGGACACACTTGCTTTGTTCATTCCCTGTACACTCCCAGGCTTTTGTCTTTAAAAACTGATGTAAATCTTTGCTTAAACAATAGTCACCCTTCTAAAGCCAATAGGAACATACATAGGTGGTTCTGCACACACAACTCCTTGCCAAAGGATGGGTGAAAGCTAAACATTTCCATGGTTCAAGGAAGACCGAACAATTACATGGAAAATTTTCCAGCTCTTCACATTTCTTGGTGAACTCCATCAAATCATTACCTCCAGGAAAGCTAAGTCTTCTCAAATATGGTGTGAAAACCTTTTATGACCCTCAAAGAAGGAAATACTCACTCAGTGAACACAAGGAACCTGAGTCAGTGTTTTCACTCTCTGAAGAAGAACTGCTTCCTAAAAGGCAAACGTTGGACAAGGTGAATCTCAGTGAAATATGAAAAAGAAGAGGATCCTTTCCTCTTATGTGACAAGGAGCTTTGGAAGGATCAGTCCACAGATAGGAAACCAGACTTGCCAGGAAGCTTTGAAATAAATTCTGGGTTTTTGAAGCCTAAGGACATATGCCACAGTGAAAACCCTGAGGCACAGCATGGATTTTTTTCCAATAAAATTGGTAAATTTGCATCTCTTCCAATAAGCTCATAAATTTAAATGAGGAGCAGGAATAGTATCTATCCTGTGGCGACATCATGGCTGACATGAGTCACAAGTACCTTTTGCTTCCTCCTCTTCCTCATAGTCACAGCAATCCAAAGAGCTGGTCTCGCAGTCATACACCACACAGTATCTGACACACCTCAGCTCCTCAGAATCCGGTACCAGGTACTGTCCTGTAGGACTCTACCAAAATCACAAGGAATTTTATCAGGAGCAAAGCTCCACACTTTTCCTGTGGCATCAATGTTACTGACTCTGTAGCTACGGGATGGGGTTGGGACTGTCTGTACTTGACTCCAAAAGACCTGGTTAATTCAGAAATGATGCAAACTACGCCGGATTGCTTCATCTGCCCCAGCGGTAATGATGCCCACACTGTCCCTTGTGAGACACATCAACACTGTGTCAGTTTTTGTGCAATATTTTCCCTGATATACAGCTCCCGAGTGCCACTCCTGAAGCCACCTTTGCTTTGTGACAAAACACACACCCCCAGCGGCAGAAATGGAGGAGGCG
>VXBZ01005007.1:471286-487673 GCA_013399135.1 Heliornis fulica | reverse complement strand
TGCTAAATGGAGTTAAAAAAAAAAAAAAAAAAAAAAGACAAAAACGGAGAGAAAAGAGCCAACACCGCCCCTAAGCCCGAAAAGTTCGGTTCTTGTTTCCCGGCGCCCGTGCGGCGCCCGGTGTACCCACGCCGGCTCCGTGTGTGCCACAGGCGCGGGGAGCGCGTTCGCTCCGCGGCCGCCAGACCGGCTTTAATCCGCCCGAGCGAGACGTCAAGGGTGGGGAGGTTCCTCNACGGTGTGTGTGTGTGTGTGTGTGTGTGTGTATGTATCGTGAGGGGGGCGGGGGGTGATAAGCTTTAAATCCTGCCCTTCCCAGTGCTTATTACCAGAACCCCCGGAATAAAGGAAAGGGGCAGGGGTGGGGGGGCAGCGAGCGAGAGGGAAAGTTGGTAATGAAGGATACACGAATCATAAAATGTAAGCTATGTGTGATTAATGATCTGCACTAATTTGAATAGCAGGCGTGTTAAAGGTCATTGACAATTGTTGCTGCTTTCAGCATGAATGCCAGAGTGGGATGTATTTGGGACAATCAAATTTAATTCTAATTCACAGGAAAGAAAAAAAAAATTATAAAAAAGGAAAGGGGGAAAAAAAGTCGGATGTGCATAGCAGCTGGTCAAAATATAGAGAGGACGTACTTTAAAAGAATTCGCGTTGCCTGCTTCTCTGAGCTACATTAAGGTCATGTTTTTAAATGCCTCGGCAGTAAATAACGTATTTGGAATGTCTGGATGTTGTTCCTTCTGCATCAGCATCTTTCCTGCACGCTTGTTCCACTGCAGGCCAAACAGCGTTCCCCGTTACTCCGGATTTGCAGTGTTTTGTAGGAATTCTGAGTTCACTGATGCTGGATTTACCTGCGAGTGGACTGGAGCAGACATTACCTCGCTAAGCTTAAGGAATTCACCCCTGGCACACCCTTACAGCACGAGAGTGTGGATTCTCTAATCACAGTTTATATAGCAGTTTAGCGTTTCTTTACACAAAGAGTAAGAACTCCATTATAAATCAGCATTCCAGGGCAGTATTTAGAACTACAGCATTAAGCTAATAATTTCCATATGGTGAGAATTGACAAGTCAGAGCAATGAAAGGTGCGTGAGACTTCCCAAGTCCTCTAGGTAAAAAAAACCATGGCTTTTATGACCTACTCCTTTGCTCTCTCAGTCTGTATAGATTCTCTTTGTTGGACAGTAAAACATGAGAATACACAACAGAGTGATTGCTGCATTACTCGATGGAGTAGTGCTTAATATTTTCCATATTTGCTTCCATAGGCCCCAGTCTTACGCTCCTTGTTCCCATTAAAAAAAATAGGATACTTGAGACTACACGAGGTGAAAGGACTGGAGAACCCATCTCAAGCCCAGTAAGTGAGGGGTATTCCGCTTTAATGGAAAGGCAATTAAAAATTCAGAAGATGCAGAGACTTTAAAAACAATCAGGAGGTATATTAATTTCATGGGAAGTCACTAGAAGAGTTCCTCTATCCATGTAATTTTAAATAGGAGATTTTTCTCACATTTCTTCTGCTGACTCCAGCACTTCCAGGTTCTGAAAGCAAAGACTGGAACGGAGCAAAAATTTATATACCTAAAAGATATGCAAAATGTATTTGCACAGCATTGTCAATGTCATTAGAAATTTCAGGTAGAGAAGATACTCTTAATTTTCAAGTCATTAGTAACATACCATTGCCACGGGTGATTCATCTGTTTGCAGACGCTGTTTACTCATTTTATCTTTGCCAGAAATCTTCCAGGAGACGTCCTCCCGTTTCAAATTCTTCAAATTACAGTATTTTGTATGAGAATGTCAGCAATATTAATGGCTCAATACGTGTTTTGCTATTTATAGATTCACATATATAATAATTCTGGCTAATGAAATACTCGGAGCAGGAAAACATTTATTTACTTTTGCTATGGTCTAATAAATTATTTGTTCAGCGTTTGGGACCAGGCTTTCTCAAGTTAAGGAAAATGGCATTTTGATGAAAGTCTGTGCAATGGCTTGTCTGCATAACTTAGCCTTAGGAATGATTGGTGGAAATTTAGAGAAGAAAAGGTTCTCGAGAAACACCATCGTAGGAAAGCAAGGAAAAGAGGCCGTCTCTCCAAAAGCAAAGCTGAGACCGAATATAAATACTGCAAGGTGGGCAAACAAGCCAAGCTTGGATCGTATTTTATGTACGTGTGTGTGCATTCATGTCACATACACCGATCCGTGCCGTGTAATGTAACTGGAGGAGCTTGCTCCCAGGTACCGGGGTTCTGTGATGGTGACTATCTTTTGTTGCTACATATCTGTCTGAAACGGAGAGAATGTACCTAAACAACGCTGATCCAGGGTGGCTTGAGGCTCTAGACCTTTTTAGGGAATCAGTCTCTCTGTCTCAGGACTCAAACTAGCTTTTTCCTTGGTGTCTCCTGTCAAATTTATCTCTCAACCACTCTTCCTAAACATGGCCTTTGGCTTTAGTTAGGTCTCAATTTCTACCAATAAAACAATGTATATCTATTTTAATCCAAGACACAGATTTTGCTTTCAAAGTGTTCTCAGGTTGGAGAAAAAGAACACACAAAGCCTGACTGCAAGTAGTCTTGTCTTAGCCTTCTAAATCCTGCACCAGACTTATTTTCTTAGTATTTTTCTTAGTATTTTCTTATTTTCTTAGTATATTTGGAAATACAAAGGGGATGCTCAGAGGTTGCAAACTGGAAGGTGCAGGCATCTGTAATATCCATGTGCATCTTCAGATCTCTGCACAGAAATGGTCCCTGTGACACTTTTTAACAAGAAACAAACATTTCTACTTCCAATTAAAAACTTGCGCCACTCCAACACTGGTGTGCTTTCAGAGTTTACTTGGGTAGTGCAAGTTCTGCGCTGAAACAAAACATTTTAAATCAATAATACCCTTGTATGCATCAACATCTCGCGTGGATCACAAAAATCCTTCTCCCTTCTTTAACCATGCCTCGGTAGCTGTGGGCTGGCACGCTGCTTCCACACGGTTTATAGCATGGAAATGCACCATGACCCAGCAAAGTTTTGCACGCCGGTGTGCTCTGGGTCTTGCACAGAGGTCAAGCTCTTACACCCCCTTAATTTAATCAGGCACAAACCCAGCAAACAGATGGGAAAGTAATTTTCTGTTCGGAAAGTTGCCTGCATTTCAGGATCTGAAGAATTTGTTAACATGCAACCTCAAAAAGCGATTTGGCTGTATCTGATGACAAATTGTATAGGACATCAGGATGCAGTCATGTCCTCTTTGCCTTCTGCTCATATAAGTTGTCCTCTTGCTATTACTGGAATCTCCTTCATGATAAAAGATGATCAGTGTTTGTCTCCATCATCATACTTACAGCATGTAAAGAGCTTTTCCTTATGGCAGAAATAATCCAGAAACTTTCCTTGAAAAAATCAACATTTTTAACTCTGATGTCTTTCACATTTGCCCCTACCGTCAACACAGTTGCTAGGATATAGTCTGATTTTGATTCTCATGCTTTGATCCTCTCAAACCTACTTTTTTATTTTTTTAATGTCGCATTATTCAGCATTGCTTTTACAAAGGAAGACAGCAGAAAAAGTTAATATTTCAAGGCAAGTATGGCCCCAGTATACATGGTTATTTTAGGTTCATGCTAAGTGCTGTATATAGTACCAACTTTTCCAGCCCTGGCAGTCAGATTTTCTCACCCATATGTAATTTTATAAACTACATCATGGCTTCACAGCAGGTAGGGAGCCCACAAACCTGTTCTTAATTTCAGCTTAACTGAAAGAATCTCAGCAGCAGCTGGTTTCAGAATAGCTGATACAGACTTCCACAGATGTGGCCCATAATAGGTTCAGAAATAAAAAAAGAACTAGGCCACAATGTAGAATTAATTTCAAGGAAGACAAATTCAATAAGGATGCCTCTTTTAAGAGCAATTTCTTTTAATTTTTTTTTAAGAGATCTTTGGGAGGGCATATTTCTGTGGCCTGGGCTTTTTTTCATGCCGCCTACCGATGGTTATGCTGCAGTATGCTGATTTTTCTGGCAGGCTGGGCCTGGCTGTTAGCGGGCTGCGCTCTCTCAAAGCAAAGAAACGGGCTATTTCTGAGTTTGTGTCGCCTCCCCTCCCCCTCGTCCTTCTTATGTTCCTCCAAGCATAACTGATAGTACTGGAGTGCTTGTGTGCTTTTTCTAACTGGACCAGACAAAGAGGTACAACAGCTAAAAATGACCTCTGATGAGAGCGGAGCAAATGCACCGCTCGATACAAACTGGGGAAACTGGCTGCCAGCTCTGAAACAGGATGTTTGGTGGCGTTTCACAGTCTTGGAATAAAGAAATGCAGAGAAAACAGTTCCACAACCGTTCATTTCTGAAGGTTAGGTTTGAAGCCTTTCTGTAACAGCACAGTGAATGCATCGATGTGCCATCATCTGCTGAGTAAAAAATTTCTCAAAAGTAAAAGTGGAACAAAACAGTTGCTTGTTCTCACTAACAAAATTTCCTTTGACATTCTGTGCAGTGGTCTAAATGTTTGAATAATCTCGGTTTATATGGTCCTTCAGCTCAGGCATGCAAGGAAAAAGGAACTTCAAAAAGAGAATATTTTACCTGACGTGTACTATTTTAAGGCTTCAGTAATTAGAGAACTGCAAAGGTCAGAATAGCCATCAATATCACGAGCAACAGAGTAGAAGTAACATGTTTAAGAGGAAGTTGGTTGGTTGTAACATAATACGCTGTAAGCACTAGGATGTGGATCTGCAATGACAAGCAGCAGAAGAAACAAAAAAAACGTAACTGGTGTCAGATATTTATCTCATCCTTTTGCATGAAAGCACACGATAACTTGCAAATAAGAAATGGAGATGCTTTTGAGCCTAAATCCCAAATTTTATTACCTTACTGCAGAGATGCTGCAACCTATACTGAAGTTCATCCACACAGATCTGTTCACAGTCTGGAGACAAAGTTTGCCAGCGCCTTCTAACCTTTCAGAGAGCCAGACAAAAACTCAGGGTTTAGAAGCTCCCAAACCTTTTTTTTTCCCACCTTCTAGATCTCATTTGAACCAGAAATGAGTGACATTAGCCTCCGCTGCCCACCTCTTAAAGTCCAGATTGGGATGTTGCTGTGTATCTGCTACTCCTAAAACTGTGTGTTCCAGCCTGCATTGCTGAACTAGCATAAATTAAAAACGAGTAAAAGCACAACGATGATGTCTGAAGGTGCAGTGGTTTGCAATAGGATAAGTCATAATAAAGATGCACAATTCTGTGGAAAAAATATTTTGAGAACGGGAGCTTATAAAGAAAAACTTCCCACTATTTCTTTCATTACCGATAGACTGGTTTTCTTCCCCATACAATTTTATGCCAAATTGGCTACTTTTCTAATTTCCCCATAAACCACACAGAATTCATTACTCCTTTTTCCACATTTGGATCCACAGATCAGCCGAGTGAATTCTTGCTACTGAGAGAGTCTGCAACAAACACGCCCAGGGTCGTTAGCATAAAATTATCGGCAGAAAATTATCCTAACTTCCAACAAAAAATCTCAGAAAGCTCCTCGTTTGTTGCTTCCATTGGGTTCAAAAGACAGAAGCGAGTTAGGGAAGGCGGTCTGCTACAGACTTTGCAAGACATTTGCCTTTTTCCTCTGTTAAACTCCAAAGCTAATAAACCCGTCGCATTCGGTAACAAGCGAGGCACTCATGTCAACAAAGCCCTTACTTAGAGACGGCGAGGTTTTGAGAAACTTTTGTGGCGAGGATTTGAAGATATTTCAGTCATATGCAGTGTTCTTTGAATGTGCACTTTTGCTTCGCTGTTTCCTACAGCATAATCCCCTTTGCTTTCCCCCCTCTGTGTTTTAAAACGAGCGCAGAAAAGGCCGAGTGTTAAACTACACTATTCAATTGTCCGGTAAGTACACAAATTCTGTTCAAATCAGAACAAACTTTCAAGTAGACAGAAAGGGGTATTTGGATTTCTATTTTATCCCGGAAACCCTGCTGAACACCAGTGTGGCGGGGAATATAGCCATATCAGACCAACAAAAGGCTCCTAATGTAGTTAAGACCTCCTCCCCCCTCCTCTCCGAGGAAGCCGGCTGGCATAGCTTTTGCTATCGGAATTGTTTGCAGAATGACCAAATCAAGCTGCTCCCTACGTGGGTGCCTTGTTCGGGAATAAGCAGCACTTTTATTCTAAAACACTTATCTTGCTTCCTAAGGAGATGAGCAGGCTATTTGGGAGATATTTCTTCATTTTGAATGTTGGTTCTTGTGGAGCAATGCCTTCTATTTACATTTTCATTTTCTTCTCTGACAAAAGCTGCGATGTACTCACTCAACAAAGCAGTTATCACATACGCCAGCAACTCTTAGATTCCTTCTGCTCTGCAAAAGATTCCCAAGTACTGTTTTTATTGCAAAGGACCCCATTAATATCAATGGCGCAAGCATCCTGTTAGCTCCTACAGGGTTTATATCAAAAAAGGGTTACGCTTAATAAAGTCAAGTGCGGTAGATCTGCTCTTCACATCACTAGTATGACAACATTCTCGTAATACAAGATGTACCACTAGCATATTTTTATTGCTGAAGTGTTTCTGTGTAATATCCCATATATTTTTCCCTAAGACATGAGAACGTTTCATGCCAAATTCCTCTATTGTCTAAGGAGTCTAGGATCCTATTTATTTTGGTGGGATTTGATGTAATAAACATATGACACTGCAAAATGTGCGGTAACAGTGCTGCCAGAAATTCTCACAGAATGATGCTGTCGATACTGTCCAAGCCGAAGTTTTGTCTCTCTGGGAAAGAAGGATTCGTACAAGTGTGTACTGGCAACTCCGTTTGGTGCACCTGCTTAGTCACAAAAGTTTTTGTTTGTGTGCCTGTTTGCTTCTTGTTTCACAGAATTTAAAAGACAGTTAGGGTCACTATTGGTGCTTAACTCCTTGAAGACTCCGCTTGGTAAGACTGACCTAACATATGCATCTGTACTTCACAGTCCATAGGAGCAACAGCATAAGGTATAAATGGGAAGAAGGGTTCAAGGGAGTGTTAAGAGAGGCCGGGAGCCCTCTGGCAGCTCCCTCTTGCCATATAACCCCAGCCACCATGATGGTGCTCCCAGTGTGAGGTCAGTGGCTGGAGGCTGGTGTGAAAAGCTGAAGGTGAACCCATGCTCCTCTTGCCCCTGCCCTCAGCTGTGAGAACTGGGGACGGGTGACTGGTGAGCTCTCAACCAGGAGATGGGGAGCTGCTCAAACGCTGGACCTGGGACAAAGCTGGATGGTTTCACAGAGCCCTGCCTACTGACAGGCTCCACACCTGCTTCTGAAACCTCTCTCTACTCCCACCTCCAGCTCTCGGACAGAGCACTAACCCCACCATAGCACGCTCCTGATCTCAGCATGGCACTTTACAACTTAATGAGAAGGAGCACAATTGCTTCTGCAAGGAGTATGTTGCCACATTAGCTTTACTTTCAAGAGTTTTCTACGCAGAGTCTGCACCACTCCACCACAGGGCAGGCATAGTAGCCATAATCTGGTTACAAAAAACATGCTGGCAAATGAGATATTTGCATCAATGACCTCTTTTTTCACTTGCTCTCTAGAACACTTTTAAAAGGAAGAATTTGCTCGGTTGGTAGCCAAGCATTTTCTCTTTGACTACCTAATGTGTTTAGTTTATACTAAGAGTAAAATTCTCTCCAAAGTTCACTGGTGATTTCCAGACCGTGTAAGATTTGCACCCAAGAGACTGAGAGCAACATTCTTATTTAATCATTTCCCACCATATTAAAAAAAAAAAAAAAGTGGCTTTCCAGATCCTCCTGACTTCCAAATGCAAAGTGGAAAATGTCCAAAAAAGGCATTGCTTCATCTAATGCCATTTATTTAGCAGACATACAATCCTGCTGGCCTTCTGCTTTGTCAGAGAAGCAAGGAGATGTGTGACTAGTTTATATAACCTAAAGTTTCTGCTTATCTGGACTCACGTAAGTGCGTTCAGCAGCTTCCTCCGTTGTACAGTTAATGGGAAATTCCGTGAGTTTTACACTTAAACTTAATCAGAGATATGAATAAAAGAATGTAACCATCAAAGCTATGGCAGAGTCCTCCACTCCCTGACCTTTGGGCCCATAAACCCATGAATGAGCTGCATTCATCCACATGCTAATGCTTTTCTTTGGGTTTTTTTTTGTTGTTGTTTTTTTTTTTACTTTTTGCAAAATGGGTTTAGAACTCCAAGTATTAATCTAAGTTGAGTTTCACAAGAGCTGTTCATGAGTAGAAAATTGGCCTTTACCAAGGGTTTGTAAGACTTGTCCTCTTTACACCTCATGTGCAGGAGCAGGGCGGGTCGGAGAGCCTGCTGCTGAGCAGATGAATGAAGAGAGAAGGAGAATGCTGCCCAGCAGAGCTGATGCAGCTGATCTGGATTCCAGGAGATGTCTGGCTGGCTGCGGCTGCATCTGTACCTACCTTGCCCGCAGTACGGCATACACCTCGTTCCACACAGCCTGGGCATCACCTGTGGCCTGCTGCAGCATTGGATGCACGAAGAGCACATCTCTCCCCTGATCGCGAGGCGCTGGGCTGGGTATTGAGCCCTGTTGTGGCCATATGCGCTGGGTTATGGGGGGATGGACACATTCCGCTCGCTACCTAAGCGAGTTTTTCTTTTGACGCCTCAATTTTTGTAGCTGCAAAATGGGTCAGTACTTTTAGAGTGCTGCACTCACGGACGCTGTAACGAAATACTGAGACCTTTTTTGACCCTGTGTCATGCATGGTACCTGTGCTTGGAATAGTGTTCTGCAATTTTTACCTCACATGGCGCATAGCAAAGGTTATATCCATTCAGCAATCTCTGCCGAAGCATTTTTGCACCTTCCTTGAGTTGGCTGTGCAGAGAGAGGTGGCCCACACACCTAAAAGGCAATAAATATGCTTTGGCTAGAACAGGAATACTGTCCCTAAGACAAGCCAGAAGTAAAAAGACACCAAAGCAATGGGGTCTGATGGCAATCTGGTATGGGTTAATTTGGTTTCTCTCAGTACTCCTAGGTGGTGCATCAGGAAAATGTAAGCGGAGAAGTGTCCACTCAGATAGACACGATAAAAATAGCCCCGTCAATGCAAAGCGAATAGGTACCAAAAGATTCAATGGACTGATTGAATTGTATTTAGGGGCTTTCTCAATGAAAAAGCCCCTATTTATTATTAATTTAGTTAGTTAGTGTGTGTGTGTGTGTGTGTGTGTTCAGATTTGGGAAGTGAATGAAAAGTACCAGAAAATGAAAAATAAAAATAAAAAAATATTAAAAAGTCCTCAGCCCTGATAGATACCATTTAATTTTACTTAAAAAAAACCAACCCAAAAAACTTACCATCCAGACACACCTGGGTGCCAAGTTTCAACCTGATGCAATTTGATATAAGTGAGATATTAAACCCTGAAGACCAAATTAACAATGGAAACAGTGACAGACTGTTAGCAGCAATAAAGGGTAGTGGCTGCCATTATAATAGTAAGTTAGATGTATTTTCGCAGCGTAGTGGGACGGACGGCTGATAAACCCTGAACCTGCTTGCTGCCTGCCTTCAGCTTGCCTGCAGTTTATTTAGCCAGTGCCACTCTAGGAGTGACCTTGTGTTAGCTCATTAATTCTGCGCGTCACTTCATGGGGAATTAGAGCGGTAAAGCCACTGGAATATTTTTTAATATCGAGAGCATTTTGCCTCGTTTCTTCATTGTCTTTGCAGTTTAAATATCCTGTTGTGTAAGCCTAAAGGCAGGAAGTGAGCTATACAAACCCTTACAATAACAGTATTAGGTTGCAGATAAGCCCATGCTCTCAGTGGTGTCGGGCATTTTCTTTTTTTTTTTCTTTCTTCTTCCCAGGATAATATAAGTTTTGCAAATTCAAGAAGAGGTTTTGTTTTCTCCTAGGAACACATTTAAAATCTTTCAAAATAAGCTTTGTCCATTACACACATGTACACACACAAAAATATACTCTCCCAATAAGAAGAAACGACTTTGGCCGTACTGCCAGGCTTTAATTATTTAGCCTCGCGCCGTATTTGTCTTTCTGCCATGAAACCCAAAACTTTTCAGCAGGCAGAGCCAAGGCAGTGGCTTAGGTGCCTACCTATACTCTCTCTCATTCTTTCCCCTCCACCCCAGCACTGTTTAAATGCAAATCAAACCCTTGGTGCGTAGGAGCGCAGTTAGCACAGATATCCTTACACTTCGTGCACCTGGCAGTCAGCTTTCCTGCTGAGGCTGCGACTGCTGAACTCGGTGGTTTCCCTTCGTGGCCATTACACTCGGCTCTGCAATAAAAAGACAACAAGAAGTTTGTTTACAGGAGATGAACATGAGTTTTTGTTGTTGCTGGGTTTATTTAGTTTGGTTTTTTTTTGGGGGGGGGGGGGGGGGGTTAGTGGATTTCTTTTGAGGGTTTATTATTTTTTTTTAAATTTTTAATATATTCCTGGATTTATGGGCCCAAGGAAGAAAGTTCTGTTAATGTTGTCTTAGCATTCCTCAATAATTTTTTCAAGCCGGATTCATAGCTAACATTTCAAACCGTAAGCTACCCATGTAACCTCCCCATGCTGCATTTTACAAAAGTAGGACATGATTTCTTAATCTATTCTCCTTTAATAAGATTGTAATCCTGACTGTCCTGTGCTTACTGAAGTCAGAGGTAGTGTTGCTGTTGAGCTCATAAGCAGCAGTAGGGTCCTGCACTTGCATAACTCATCCCAAATTACACTCAGTTACTATAGGTGACAGCCTTGAACATGATAAAACAGTTGATATTCGCATATATTTACACAAGCACATTCACACCCACATGGCACATACACGTTTTCATCACATGCATGGCATGACATGTAATGGGATTATTGCATTTGTGCATATGCACAGTGTGAAAAGGCAGAATGGCCTGACACTTTGCCTTTATTTAGCCTGTCTTCACAGACAGCTAAGATTTTATCAGTTTCTGCTGTCATTTGCATGCACAGTGTCTGAATCCGGCTCAAATTTGAATGGAAATTCCAGCAAAAATTATTTGCTGATTTCTGAGAGTGAGGCTAAGAGAAACCACAATGTTTTGGCCATCCTGAAACACCCTGGATCTTCTCTGGGAATTGTTCTAGTACCTACATGATTTGAAGCCAGAGCCTGAAGAATCCGAAGAGGCTCCCTGTGTTAGGGCTTTGCCTTTTGCTATTCTTGTTATACATTTGGCTGTGTTGTAGGTCTGTGAAAAATCACAGTTTGCACATGCTCTATCACTACCTCTTCGATTGGAGTCGCTAAATTCTATGAAAGATTCTGCTGTAACTAAGGATGCTCAGGTTTCTCACAGCTGGTAGCGCCGACTGAACCACATATGCCATGTCCTCGGTTATAGACTGGTGTCCTCACTGTTCTGTGCTCGAATATATTATTCTAGGATAGATTACAGGGCAAAGCCAAAATTTCACTATACGAAGAACTCAGAGCATCAAGGGTGGGATGAGTTCCAACAGAAACTGCTAAGAGGGAGGTAACTTAATTTATGTTCATGAAGCGTTCAAGGATTCCAGAACTGGTCACCGCAGAAAATCTCATGAGGAATTTAATTATTTCTTTTTGAGAAAAGCATTTCAATAGCATAAGTAAGGCATGGGATGAGAAACTGCTTTCAAGGTAACAAAATACAGAATAGCTGATAATTCTTGAAATTTAGACAATGCTTTACAACAAAATCAGGACATGGCTGTGCAGTTAAGGATGATGCCATAAAGCACACATATAGGAATAGCTAATCTGAAGTTACCAGAAACAATGAATTACTAGACATTATGGTCAACCCATAGCATAGAGCTTTTGGCTGTGTCATGTGTGTCATTCCCCACCCCGCCCCCCGGTATATTAAAATCTGTGATAACCAGTGGAGTACAAAGCAAAGGGCTCTCTGGAGTTTCCATTCACGTCTCAGCTAGCTCTAAACAGAGCAACCAGGGGGAACTGTTGACGATAAACTCCTCTTTGTCTTCACCTCTTCCAGCTGCAGTAAGCGAGCAGCCTCATTTTCAGCTATGGAAATGAACCGAGATTTCATTTTTATGAGATCTTATTTCAGTAGCCTACTTTGAATAATAAACAACTATTAGCTTTCAGAGCACAGAGGATGATGTATAATTTTTAAGGCACATCCTGTTTCAAGGACTTTGGGATATAAACTACTAAGAGATAGAAACTGTGGAACTAAACTGTGGGGTAACAGCTACAACATTGTCCCTGGTACAGCAAGCTTGTCAGTCTTTCTGCACTCCTGCCCTTGTAATTATATATTTGAGCCTGATTCCCTGACTTTGATTTGAGACCCCTTGGGGGAAAACAGAATTAACATACTGGAGAATCATGTTCTTTCCCAACATTTCTTTTAGGGGGATGTGGGTGGTGCAGCCTAGTGTGGTGATTAGCAGCCTCACAAGAACTGCATCCAGCTTCCATGATTTCTTTCAGCTTGCTGAGAGAGCGCGTATGGTACCGTGCGTATAGCATTTTTCCTGCTAGCCCATTTAAGCAGGTTTTAGTGTTAACTTCAACTTCTTAACAAGCTTAAGTACAGCGTCACGTTTGATTTGGTTTTGCAAACGTCTGGAACTTTTCATGTGGAATTAGCAGAACTCATTCTTTAAGCCTAATGAACTCAGATAAAATTCAGCAGGATGTCCCGTTAGAAATGAATGTTTTTGTACAAAGACAGCTCTTTGGTCCTCTTTTCTTGCATTGCATTTGTTGGCTTGTCTCAGAGGCTCGTAAGTTATCCGCTCCCTTATTGATCAGCTCTAGAGTCACTTGAAAACATAATTTTGAAAGCAGCATTTCAGCACTTCTCCTTGTTTGATCTCTTTGCTGTGGCAAACTGCGTGGCACAGTTTTCCAAGCAGTCAGCTGAAAATCAATGTGGAGTTGTTTAGGGTTTGTTTTTCTTTTTTTAATGGTAAATAATACATATTTTAAAAAATCTTTACATCTGCCTATTGTATTTAAAATTCCTCTCTGCATGTTACATTTTCTGCTTTATTAAAATCTGTCCTAGGTTTCACATCCCTCCGCTTTAATTTAGCTACAAATTGATTCTTAAAGTATCACACTTAATAGCCTTTGGGGTTTGATGCGCAAACTATTCTGACGTCTATTCATAGACCTTTATAATGGGACCCACTCCAGTTTATCCCTTGAACTGTCAGGCTCTCTGGGAAATAATAGCTCCTGACAGTTGTAGAGTTAAAATATAGGATTAATGATCAGCTTTTAATGTGCAAATGGAGTATTCAGCTTTGCTCTTACCCATCTTATTTAATGCAAATCACTGTTGAAACAGGTAGCATGAGTTGCTTCTCTCGCTAAACATAGATTAATCTATCAGGGTAAATTCCAGAATCAAAATAGAAATTTAGGTACCACACAGAGTAAATACAGGGCACTACTACACTCATGCTGACTTATTACCAAGTATTTTTCCCCTGCCAAGACCATCATTTATTTTTAAGGTTTCAAAATGCCACTTTCACACAAAAATAAAAATAGCTTTGCATCACAGCAAACAATTTAACCAGTAGGAAAGAATCTGCCCTTCTCTATGAAATAATCGCAGAAAGCCCCATGGACTTTGATTTAACTGTTTCCAATTGGCCAAAACAATCTGCAACTGCACTTAGTAAAAAGTAAAAGAAAAAAGAAAGGGATTTCTACAGTGAAACATGGAGCAGTTTGCATGTTCTCATTCTGAGATTCATGTTTGTGATGCTGGGCCTTAAGAATTGTATGGCAATTTTTGATTGCAGCATCCTATTAAAAAGCTGCCTACCTATACAAAATTAGACTACTTGTCCGGAAAATGTTGTTTCCTTGCGTAATTGGAAAATGCATTTCAAATATGGTATAATAAGAAGCATTTGTCCATTATGTTCTGCAGCAAGAGGTAACGCTGTCTGAGGAGCAGAGCACTGAGAGATAGATGTTGGTTCAAGACCATGTGCTGTTCTTAGAGTATATGGAAGAAAAGTGATTTGAGCAAAAGTTAAATGAAAATCAAAACATATAAAATGAAATGAATACCAAATCATTCAGAAAAAATCTTTGGCTTTTAAACCAGTCCCACTCCTGCCTGTATGTATCTCTAATAACCATTATCTTTCCCAAAAACATGATTTGGAAAGATGTCCCTCAAAATACAAGGCTTAATCCTCGCAGTGCTTGAGTGCCTTAAGCTGCCAATAAACCAAAGAGCCAAGCCTGTTGTCTGCAATTATTCCTTTGGAAGGAGCAATGTCAGAGCAGCAGCAGATAGAAGTACCCTGAGTGAGGAAGGGAGAGCAAGAAGACTATGCGACACATGGTACTTTGTGTCTTCTCTCCTTAGTGCTTTTGCCTCTCCCTCACATGCGTTAACACATTACCAGGGAAGAATACAATTAACATTATTTGGGGAACCTGGTCCCAACAGCTTCTAAACAGCCTCCAGGGATTTCTTTTGTTGTTTTGATAGCAGTGTCAATTTACTCGGATACCCTCCTGCCCCCTTTCTAAGAAGGCAAAGCGATCTATCATTAATGGCTCCTGAGAAACATAACCTAAATTTAAATTAACCTCACTGACATTGTTTATAACATCCTTAACTATTCTGTTCCTTAATTTTCCGCTGCCTTCTGCCTTGTATTCACAGCTGTGCAAAGCAAGCCAAAACAGCAGTCAGGCAGCGACGTTCTGCAGACGTGCTGCCTTCACCTGGTTTTGGTGTAAACTGGGGACAGTTCAGTAGAGTCTGTGCTTGCAGACATGCCGATAAATATCTGTATAATAACCATTGCAGGCAGCGGGGCTCCAAATGGGCTAGAGCTGTGACCTGGCACTCTGTGGGCAGAGGATGCTTTAGCTGCCCTGCAGCACTGTCCTGCCTGTGCACTAGGCCGGATGGCGGACATGATCCCCTATAAAAAAATCAAACAAAACAAAAATCCCCAAACAAAACCGCCATCCACAGAAAAAAAAAAAAAAAGAAAAATAAAAGAAAAATAAATAGGAAATATAAGGATATATGGTGATGTCCCCCCCCCGCCCAGGGATTCAGCTCCCTCACCTAATTCACCACATGGCCAGACAAACAAGTACCAGGCCAAGGACAACATGAAGTGGTGGCAGGGGAAGGGAGAGACGCGCTTGCTGGCAGCCTTCCTGAAAAGTTGTTCATCCAATTATGCCAGGAGAAACCAGAGTGTTGTAAATCCTGTTCAGGGACCTGCTTTCTGTGAGAGACAGGGAGGTAACCACTCAAACTCCAGCTTTTTCATGTCTCGATGCTGCTGCATCTCCCAGGCTTCCCTGGACGGAGGGGGAGTGTTATTTTCCCAACACAAGGTATTGTTTGTGCTGTCAGATGTACACAGGGAGCCAGTCTGCAGTCAGGCTGGGAGCTTTGATTTTCAGCATCCCAGTGTTTTTGGTTTACGCTGGCTTCAGAGCGCATTCAGCTTGCAAAATGGTTGTCGTGCTCAGTGGAAGTTAAACCCACGGGTTTTTGACTACATGACCCTTTTTTGTGTTTTGAGATTTATTTTTTTTTTTGTGGAGATATGTTCTTAGACAGAGATTTGGGGGTTTGTTTTGTTGTTGGTTTTTTTTTTTTTCTTTTTTAGACTTTCTGCAAAACCCTGTCAATGTTTACTTAAATGAAGAAAAAAAAAAGAAAATATTTGGCCTTGCATTTATGAAATTCATGGATAAAACTGGAAGTCACTTGCAGTTGATTTGATTTTACAGTCATAGCCAGTAAATTTTTAATATTTCCTTTCCAACTTGCTTTTTGGGAATTGAAAAAAATACAGATCACAAAAAGTGCAGCTCACAAGAAGACAAAGAAATTTTTATTAATCCAGCAAGCAGAGGTTAACTGAGCTTAGAATTCGACTAACCAAGGGAAAAATCACTGAAAATCAGGAACCCACCATATATGTCAGAGGGACAGTTTGGGGACTGGGGTGGGGAAAAGGTGGCTCCAGAGAAGGAGACCCCAACCCCCAGAATTTATCAGTGCACCCATCTCCAAAAAAGCACCTATGAATCAGAGGACGCTTAATGCTTCACGTTGTCCTCAACATAGTTATTGTGGATAGTGTTTGTGGCCACAAAGGGATGAGACTTTGATATTGGGACACCTGTCTGATAGCACAGACAGGAGCACATCCTAACATGAGCACTGAATCCCACCTAGCTTTGAGTTTGAAGCCCCATCTGCTTCCCCCATTTCCCCAGAGCTTGCTTTTGCTGTGGCAGGG
>VXBZ01005007.1:421234-471254 GCA_013399135.1 Heliornis fulica | reverse complement strand
AAAAAAAAAAGGACCATTTTACATACCCACACGGTTCAATGAAGCGTTTATTAAAGCCCAGCCATTAGCCTAAAATGAAGTCAGGATTGAAAAAGCTTAGAAAACTGGAATCTAAACTTGTGTGGTTCGGGGTGAGGATGACTCACGGCTGCCCTTATTTCACGTGGCTAAGTGGGCATGATTGAAAAGAAAGGTCTCTCCTAGCTCACAGTTTTGTCCTGCAGCCATTCAATCATCCGGCTTTTTTTTTCCTGGTTTTGTTTTGTTTGTATTTTCTGACCTTGCATAACTTTAAAATGGCCATGCATAATTTTTTGGACAGTTTCCATTTGGGGCAGAAACCCTTCTTGACAGGTTCAGCAAAGGCTGCAATTTAATAGATGCATTTCAAATTCCCTAAAACCAAAGTTGGAAATGCTCGGACACCGGTCTCAGCATCACTGGGATCACAGCAGAGCAGAGGATGTTCAAGCGTGTGTTATTTATGTTTGTCTGCAGCTTTATGTCCCCTGGTTTATGTGCTGTTTGGATATAAATACGGGGTCAGATTCAATCCCACTTGGTGCTATTTTATGATGATATAAACCCCCAATGGGGACCCCTGAGGTGGGGAATCTGTTGGTAGAGAAATTCGCTGCAACTAAAACCAACTCTGTGTCCGAGGGGGGACCTCCTGGGGGTGTCAGCAGCCCCCAGAGTTGGTTCTGGAGTCTGGAGGAGTTACAGGACATGCTGACGCAGCGCGTCCCACACAGTCTCTTGTTAACAGACATAAAGTAAAGCAAATGCCTGCACTCACGACAGTGGAAAGTCTGAAGGGGGAGGGAGGGAGAGTGAGAAGGAGGGAGGACTCGGTGGGAACTTTATCTCTTGAGGGAGTGAATCCCACTGTGGCGCGGGGGGCTTGGTAGCGCTAGAGGGGAAGTTGTATGGCAGCTGCTGCCCACTTCTGCTCCCCTGTGTGGGGCTCGCCGGCTAATAAAAGCTTATCTGTTTCTCTAGCTGACAGCAAAAATGTGTCTTTAGGGCAAATATGTGTAAGAATGATGATAAACAATAGCCGGGGTGGGGGGAGGAAACAAATTAATAAAATCAGATGGGCGAGTTCACAGGGTGACTGGATGTTTGTGTTGTCCCAGGAAAGTGTGGTTCTGCGGAGCTAAAAGGGAATCCATTGGCCTGTATTCTCACTTTTCCTGAAAACTCACAGTCGAACACCAGCAACCTATGGAAACTGGGGGAAAAAACCAAACCCCTCTGAGGCTTCCACCTCCCTTCCCCATCCTCTCCCTTGTTATTTTTTAAATTGGGGAAAGGGGCAAAGGGGCAAAAGAGCAATCCCTGTAATTGCCAGCCAGTAAATCTAACTTCAATCCCCGGTGAAACAATGGGACAAATAGTTAAGGGGGGAGGAAAAGGGGAATGGAAAATAATGGGGTCATGAGGAGTTAAAAGGTTTGGCCAAATCCAACCTTTGTTTTAATGTAGTTTTTAATCAGTGGAATTTTATCTGGGTTAAATTTAACTGTCTGGGGATTTTTCGTTGGTTTGTTGTTTGTTTTTTTTTTATTTTTAAAAAATAATGCCAAAGAAACTCAGTTCATCTGGTAGAATCAAAAGATGTAGTGGGAAAAATATGTTTTCTTCTTTCTTGCAACAGCTGTTAAACTTCAGCATGCAAAATCATATATGAGAAAAAAACCTGCCCTTTCTTAGAGTTTGAGTATCCCTCTCCATTCATCTGAACTGTGAAAAACCTCATCATAAAATCCCAGTCCCTCCCTCAAAACCCTCCAACTTCCTCAGCCCCAAGCAGGGGAAAACCAGACTTGGCATTCTTGACATTACCAATGTTAAAAGAGCCAATTTAGTTTTTGTCTCCCCACTGCTCCCCTCCACTTTATAAACCATCACATTTTCCAGGTGAATTTATGCTCTGTGTGTGTGTGTGTGTGTGTGTGTACGCTCATTTCAAAAAGAAAGGGGAGGTGGGAGTGTCATAAATCCCATTTTTTAAAGAAAGGAAGCCTTTTTCACGTTACGCTTTAAAATTAGCCAGGACTGAACACTGCAATGCAGAAACTGCGCCTCTTGCGATTGCGCAGCCCCTGGCAAGACATTCAGGGAGCAGCTTCAAGACAGTTTAAACTGATCAAGCTAGCGAGGGTCCTCCCTCTTCCCTGGGCCCTGCCACATGTTGCTGATGCACAGAAGTGCATTAGCACTGCTTATCTGACCTCTTATTGAGCCAGTTTAAACAAATAGCCTTCCCCACCCCCACTTCAGGGTTACTTTTCAGCTGGTTTGAGACTTTAAACTGAGTCACAGAGAGGTCAGGGAAGCACTAGGGCCAGCAAAAGGGCAGGGTCTGGGAATACGTCACCAAGTCCAAGGTGAGGATAGTGCAGTAGCACTCTCTGAGACAGGGTCATCGCTCACCATCAGTGTCTCTTAGACCAGACAGCTTCAGTTTCTCCCACTTTCTCCACTTATTTTGAAATTTTCACCTGGATCTGGAAATAAATCCAGCTAAAAATGCTTCAAACCAGGATATTTTCCAGCCAGATCTGTTCTGCAGCCCAGTTGACTGGGCATCTGTACCAGAATAGCAGATGCTTTTGGGGACTGGGGATGTGCTGCCCCTAAAATTTACATTGCTTTGGAAACAGGCTGCTTTGTGAGGAAACAATATCCAGGACATTCTGTTGTTAACAGTCTAGTCAATTTTTCAAAAAGGAGTCAATTTTTAAATCTGGTCTGTTTGCTGCAGACATGTCTGTTAATGAACCTCTAACCAGAGTGCTAGGTTTCAGCTCACTCCACTTCCTCTCCCACCATTCACTGCTGCCTGTTCTCAGTGGACAGTAATTATCAACCCTAAAGCCAACAAGAGTGATGTAATTTTTAATTCATCAAATACCAGGTATCCCAGGGGTATCCTTCACCAGAAATGTAGCAGTTCTGAAAACAATTTTGGATTTTGGCTTTGGTGGAGGGGTGGTAACTTTAGGACTAAAAGCCCTTGAAAAACTCAAAAGTTACAATGGAATAATGACTTTAGGACTGTCTCAGCAATAGCAGGCTACCACCACAAGTAACAGCTGACATTTCAGGCTCTGGGTGACCCCTGGGTATTTTCCAGCTCTTTTTTTTTTCTTTAAATTCCTAACCACTAAATTTCTGAATAACTGCGAGATAGAGCAAGGCAAAGTTTGCTGTAGCTTTCAGATTATCTATATGTCTCATGCTGTCATTTCAGCCAAACTGTTTTGCTTAAAGGCTGATTTTGTATGAGGATGTCATAAACGCATAAGCTATTGCGCAATGTTGTTTTAAAATCAGACAGAAAAATAGACAAGCTCACAATGTGATGCAGAGTATGTGTTAATTCTTGCATAGTCTCACTGGATTTATTCTGAGAAGTTACTGAGGGTCCCTGTAAAGATTTTTTAATAGCTTCAGTGGAAATAGTCAAGCTTTTATAATAATACTGCTGAACAAATCATGACTTTCCAATATCCTAGCAAAGCCTGATTACACTCATTGAAATACTAATGTCAATATTTATTAACTAATATTAAAATTACTTCCATCTCATTTTTGCAGTTAGTCAGATAATCATTATGTATCCCTTTTCCAAAATCATTGACTTTTCCTTAGCACAGAAAACTCTATTATCAGTCTTTATCAAATATTTATGGCTTTCCCTGACATTCTTATAATATTCCTAGGAGAACAATCAGCATTCCTTTCGCTGAAAATAAGACAAACCTTTAAAAAAATAATTAATGAATTAAATATAGACGAAAACAAGCCAAAAAAGTAAAAAGCTAGAGCTTGTTCATCTGCCATTTAACCCTTACTTCAGGAAAAATCAAAGGGATCTCTGTTTTAATTACTTTATGACTATTACTTGGGGAGGGGAGAAGCTGTCTTGAAGTGTTACCAAAAGGCAAATTATTGTTCCTTTCACACCTAAGAGTATGGAGAGTATTATCAGGTGAAAAGATGCAGTTTTCCACCAATTCACTGCATTTTCCGTGCCCTTGATTGTTTGTGCCACTGTTTCTTCATTAGGCATACGCCCCTTCTCCAGGGTCCAGGGCAGGGTTATTCTCCCTGAAGAAGTGTTAAATCACTCATATGTTCATTAGAGGCTGACTGAGCTAATTATCACCTGAACGAAATGTCACACTTCCACTCTACAGTACCCATTCTATGCCGATTCCCACTCTTATACCTGGTTTTAGAAATCCCGATATGTCAACTTTCATCCCCCCCCTTTGTGGTTTTACCTGTAACTGCTTAGTATGGAGCGAAGATAAAAAAAAGGAGGACACCCCGAGCCCCCCCTACCCTGCGGAAAATCCCTTCAGGAGCCATGTGTTGGCAATATCCCTTGTTCAGTTAGCAACTCCGTCTTCGAGCAAACTTTTGACGCGTGGTTGGCTCATTGCACTCCTCTGTGTACTTAGCTGCATTGCCATGGCAATAGGAAAAACATGATGATGCAGGTTTGGAGAGAAAGGAAGGGAAAAAAGAGATAAAACACCGCTGTCATCTCAAGGCTAGATGAGGTCAGGATTGGCTAATTTATCCGTGAAGTTCAGAGACATGCAATTTGAAAGATCACAGGGGTTAAAAGGAGTCCTGAAGTGGAAAATTTCCAATTCATAAACATACAAAGATGTTCAACGTGAGGGTCGGGGTTTCCCTAAATTCAGTCAAATAAGTCAGCTCGCACTCAGATAGGACACCCAATAAAAGTCTCTGACTAAGGAGCGGACAATTGGTTAGTGCTTTTAGAGCAGACATAGCAGAAACTTTAAGATTCAGCTTCAGTCTTTGTATTTAAAGAATGTAAAAATACATAATATAAATCGATATAATTTTACACTTTTCAAACATTATTTTCATATAAATGAATTAAACGATTTCTGTTTAGATAAAGATGGTCATAAAACTACATTTTTAATTTTTTTCCCCCTAAACTTCCTAATGATTTCTATCTTTTGTGCTTAAAATTCTTTTGCTTAAGTATAATTTCCCTCACTGTATTTACGACATCACAGTGTGGTGCTATTTCGGTTCAAGCATCTAGAGAGCTGGTATAAGCCATCCCAGACAGACGGAGCAGTAGGAGTGTTTCGACAGAGTACAAAACCTAATCTCACAATCATTTGCTCACGTGAACACTTTTAGGCTCAGTAGCATTGTTACACTTACAGAAATTGAATCTTTCAAATGCTTGCACGCTGGAATAATTTTACACATCTGAGCAGTCTTCTGCTGTGAAGCAACTGCCTTGTGTCAAGTTAACCAGGTGCAGATGTGTTTCCAAGGACGGGGAGGTTCCCAGGATGATGATCCTGGGGGTTTGCATGGGATTGGGCCATTAGCAATGCACAAAAATTCCACAAGCAATATTGATGAAATATGATTCTGAATTTTGGAGAGAAAGTAGATTTGATTTTTTTTTAACCAGGAATTTTAACATGAAAATCTCTCTTTAAGTATTCACTGCAGCAAAATCAGTAAACATAAATAAAACATGTGAAGAATATTAATCTTAGTAAAATTGAAGAAGCATGCTGTCAATGACTGTCAGACACAATATGAACTGACAGTTGCATGGCTTAAAGTCTGACATCGAGATCGTTACCTGTCTGTTTCTCTATCAAAATACCTACAGGGAATAAGACTTTGCAGATTGCAGGCATGGGTGGGAGTGGGGAAAGGGGAAGAGCGGTTAAAATGGAAGCTTAATGACAGCTGCGAAACATATGTCTGAAACATATTCATTAGGATTAATCATCAGCTTTAAGGAATGGCTTACGTCATTCATTATCATCATTACTGCAGAAAAGCCTTAAAACAGCATCTGTAACTTTCAGGTCCCACTTCTCCCACAAATCAAACTCAAACCACACACACAACCCTTTTCTGGCTACCACATATACAAAACCTATAGACTTTTTAAGGTATAATTGTGCTCATGTATTAATACAGCTTATGGGAACGGGCCAGAGAGTAGCAGCAGATCCTCATGCAAAAGGATGCTGTGGAATTGCCCATCCTCCTCTGTCAGTTTGGTTCCCCTGGCTGGCCGCCCGCACTCTGGGGATAACACAGAAACCCCCAGGGTCCACCAAGTGTGACAGGCCCATGGGCAGGTACCTTTGCAACTCCAGTCTGTGCTTGCAGGAGTCCATCCTGGGAACAGCCATCCTGGTATAAGTTGATTTTTCATTGAAATTATAGCATGGAAGCGTGATGGGGAGTGCACTAGCTGTATTCCTCTGGGCTTCCAGGAAACTTAGAGTTTGCGTGACCATGTATGTGATCAGGAAAGAACTGCTGAGGGCATTTCTTTTCTTGGCAGTCCCTTTCTACAGGTTTTGTCACCAGACGATTTGGTCCCACAGCTGTGAGTCCTTGCTGAGGGTTAAGCACAGGCCACTGGGATTAATTACACAGAATCAGTGGAAAAGCTCGAACAAGCATTATGCTCACAGGGACCAGTAGAGAAGATGGATCAGGCCCATATCCAGGCGTGGAACCACTGTCCCACTTTTTTGCACTCATTCTGTGTGCGCAAAACCACTGATGTGCGAGCATCTCCCATAACGGCAATCGGCCAGAGGGCCTGAGGTCAGGTTGGCACACATGGAGCCTGTGTGATGCCACCATACTGACTTCTTGCAGGACTACCTGATGCTTTAAAGAAAGCAGAGAACATTGCACGCGACAAGAACGCCAGGGTTGGTTTAACCCTGAAAGAATAAGGAGGTTCTTGCGAGGAAGTTTGGATCCTTCTCGCTTAAGGCTTTGGGAAGCTCACTAGAGAAGTTAGGAAAATTAACTTTTCCCTCCTTCAGATCCAAATTGTACCTTGGTGTGCACAGCATCCCACAGTTCCAGATTTCCCATCTTCCCAGTCTGGGTGGCTTGGCCAAAGGACACCGTGGGTCACAGGAACCTTGTCTGTGGGCTTTTCTAAGGCACCTGGGTAGCTTTTCCTGAATAAATGCTGACTAAACCAAAACAGAGTCGGGTGGACAACACAAACTTTTTCCATTAAATTTTGATCAGTATTAAAATATGTATCCCTCTCACCCATGCTGAAAGTTTTTACATCCCCTTGTCACATTCATGCAAGAAAATAGTACATGTACATCTTTATGGAAAATTTTATGCACATGCATACTGAAGACTTTCATTTTGAAATGTATTTCTTATGAGGCTTCAGTCAAGAAACCTGATGAAGGTTGCATTCATTCAGTCTAGGAGCAGAAATAATGCCATGTGACAAATCGCCATCAAAAAACCCCCAGCTCTGGTGGCAAGTATCTAGTATCAGCCAGAGAGTGAGAAACAGCTCACAGGTAGAATCTTTGCAACATTTATCAAGAATTTTAATAACAAATACATAAAAAATAATGCAATCTCCTCCTAGCTGTAGCTTGTTAAAACTTGACAGACTCTCAGAATTTCAGCAGTGCATTACATTAAAATTTCAACTGACAAACAAAAATAAACCACATTGTTAATGATAATTTATGTGGCTGAGTTTCATGCTTTTCAACTAGTTCCACCAACTTAACTATTAGGAAAAAAAAATCACACTTAGAAAGCGCATTCCAAAGGACTCCTTCTATTATACCACTGAAGGTGAAGAGAACAGATGGAGCAATAGGAAGAATCCTCACTGACCCCATGCAGCTTCTTTTAGATTATTATGGTTTTAATAATAAGTACAAAGCTTTATCTGACAAGTCTCTCAGACCTGATAATTTCTGTAAAGAAATCATTGAAATGTAAAGTGGAAGAAACGTGTTATTTGCTTTGTCTGATGACAAAAATATTATCTAGGTATTTATATTTATTAAAAATACATAACCATTTAATTTTAATAGATGACAAAATGTTCCTTTTCAGTATCTCCTTGAGTACAATTCCCATTAATAATTACATATCATTATTTCTACTATGGCAGTATCTGGGATCTGCTGCTGCCATCTCTGATCTCTTTATAGAAGACACTACACAAAATACAGGAGGAAACCTTCTCCCTAAGAGCTGTTGCTGACTGCACAGCATCAGAGGGGGGAAGCTGTGCCTTCCAATTTCATATTTGCTGAGGATACAATAGAGTCAACATTCTGATTGGTATATTGTGTGACAAAAGGGATTTCCAAAGGCATGCCAACTCACATGGAAGCAAGAAATTGTGGAAATTACACAATCCATTACGTAGACACCTTTTCACGCTGTGGATGAGGAGGATTTTAGCGTAGGTTAGCAGGCGGGGGCTGAATACCCATCATGATTCAAAACATCATCACTCTTTTCTCAGCAGATGTTAGAGGATCTGGACCCACCATCATTTTGCATGCAGGTGGAATTCTGACATGTAAAAATCCTCACTATTCCTACTTTCATTTCATTGGGGCTTATGTACTGAATTCTTAGGATAATAATTCTTAGGATATTAAAAATGTGTGTGCTTAATTCCCATTTATTTAACAAAAATTAAACCCTTTGGGACAACAAAAGGAAAAGTTTCTCAAGATTATGACCACAATTTTTATGGAGATTTCTTCTGCAGTGACAGGGGCCTCAGGCAGTGACTACAGGCTTTCCTGTCACTTTCTACCTCATCTGTCTGGTGTAGGTTATATTGTATGCCATGAAAGTCTAGAGGTTAATGCCAAGGACTTGACCTGGGAGCTTCAAACAGGTCTTAGTAAGGACTACAGAAAGGCATAGTTATGAAATGGAAGACGTTTTTGGTTTTGCTTTTTTTTGTTTTTTGTTTTTGTTTTTTTTTGGGGGGGGGGGGCTGCTTTTCTAGAACTTTCTTCAAGCAGCTATACATACATGCCTGTTTTTACTCTCTGCCATGCTCTTTGGCTTGAGTTGTGAAATTAATCTATGAAAGTTCAGATCTCAAATCCCAGTGAGCTGTAATGTTATATCTCTTTTCCCTGTGTTTTGATAACCTAACACATCAGTCCATTAACATTAAGGAGAGATATTCAAAAGTTCACATGGAGGAAAAGCCTGCCCGTTACTGAAGTGATGTGTAGTGTGATGCCTTTCAGGACAAGGAAGGAAGCCCATGGGAGAAAGTCACCCTGGAAACATCTCCCCCACCTTCCCCAGCATTGCACCGTGTGCGGCAGGGAAGGGCACCTGCAGTGCTTGCCCAGTGCCCATGAAATCACCCCAAGGGCACACAGCATGTCAGTAGGCTGAAGGACAGCCTCTTGCAGGCATCTCACTGCCGACCTCCTACTCTACATAGGATAAGCGCCTCATCCTTAAATTGAGTGTGCAGAATAAGAAACAGGTGGACAGTGGAAGGAAAAAAATACACATAAACCCACGGGATTTTGAATGAAATATTTAGGCAGATGAAGAGAACCTAATTTGCAAGGGAAAGACAGCTGGATTTGTTAGCCTTGGATCAAGGCTTTATAACCTCTCTTGATCACCATGAGGGAGTGCTATCATTAAGGCTGAAATCCTCCTTTTTACCCAGTGAAATTCTGGATTTGCATAAGGTTTGTCACCTTCACCCTCAGTTCAGTAAATTTCCATCTCTAGTACTGACATGCAGCCCTCCAGTGTCTACTTGGTGCCATGGGCTGTTGCTGGGTGAGGGGCACCAGCTCTCCCCCAAAGCTGTAGCACAAGCCACAGTGGTCGCTTTAAACTGTCTTGCAGGTTTTGCTAACGCAGCTTGACCTAGGATGCTAAAAGCTCATTTCATAAGCCAGCAGTCAGACATATAGACATACACATAGCATTAGCCTACATCTCAAGCTTACCATCTTGAACTAAAATGACAGAAGACCTCTTAATTTTATTTCAGGTCCTCTTAATTTTATTTCAGGGCCAAAAGGTAGGTTTTAGCATCTAACTTAGGTTTAAAAATTCTATTTGAGATCTAAAAAATCCTCTCTTAAAGTGTGGCACATTCTAGACATACAGGCAAAGTTAAAAAATCAGTTAGTCCATATCCCTTACTTTTAACATATGTCATTCTAATGATTTGTCTACAAAAAATGCTGAGAGAAGCACTGATTTCAAATTTGACCAAAACAACGAACACAAACCACAGCTAGGTGGATAGATTAAAAAAAAAAGGGTTTCTCAGGTGTTCATGGTCATACATGTTTGACCTCAGGATGGAAAACAAAGACTGAAAGGAAGGGAAGATGAAGAAAAAAAAGAATGTGGATTTGGTTCTGTCATGTTATTTACATGAAACCAAATCTTGACTTCTGTACAATAATAGCCTGAGGACATCCTCCCTCATCTGAGATTTTTGAGAATACTCAATATCACCTTAATCCTAGTGTCTTCCTCAAACTGATAAAGAGGCAGAAATGGCCCCTACACAGGCAACATTAGGAAATAAATAAATCATCAGGTTCCTAAGAAATGAATCCTAGACATTATTTTACTTCACTAGGGCCGCCTGCCATATTCAAGAACACAAACTTTCTGTGTGGAACAAAGGAAGTTGGATAAAAACACACATGCACACATTCCTCTCTGCTCCCTTATTTGCACTTTTTATAAGAGAACCAATAAACCACACATTTTTCAGCTATTCATACTGAGCAGAGTCATGACAGATTACTGCAGACTGGTAAAAGCTTTCAGTGAAAAATTTAGCCCATCTGGAGAGTTGAAGATCACCTGATTGTTTCAAGATATTTTTAGTAAGAATGATAGTTGGTCTTTAAATTAAAAATTAAAAATCTCCATCCTCTGCCAGATGCTTTTACTACCTTGTCAAGAACTTCACATTTTTCCCTGTTGGTGATAATCGGATGGCTTGAGGCTTAAGTGTATACTGGAAGACAAAATATGGTTTATTCTCTGCTTGATAGCTAGTTTACATATCGATGAATACTTCTCCATCTTAATGATAGCTCTATAGATCATTGGGTGGATGAGAAAATAATAATCTGATTTAGGCTGGAGCAAAGCATAACATTATTGTTTCACTCTGAAGAAAATTCTGGGGTCAGTCTATAAAAGTTTTTATTTTTATATTCTAATAAGTTACTGTTGGTCTTACCCACAGGGATTGTATCTTACAGGCAAGAACCTGAGCCTAACTGGACCAATAGCATGAACCATTCATCGAGTTTAAAACTACCCCAAAAATGTACTGCAAAATCTGTATTTATTATTCCATTCTTTAAATAGTCATAATTCAAACCTGTAGTGATCCAAAGAAACAGACCATGCCAATGTGAATTGTTCCATATTGGCATGCCTTAATTGTCCCTGAATTGTGGATGACCTGAAGTGTCTCACCTGAGTCTCACCTGCTGAAGCAAATGGCAAAGCATCTACAAGATGATGAGGTGCTTGTGTTTTGTTTTGTTTTTATTTTTTGGGTTTTGTGGTTTGGGGTGTTTTTTGTTTTTGGTTTTGGTTTTTTTTCCTGGTAGGTGCCCACCACAAGGAGCTACCTTATTTCCAACAGTGAATTTAGGAGAATAACTTCATGCATGTGTAACATGACCCTGCACAGGATTACACTTTACAATGATGAGATGTGTTTTTCATTTCCTTTTCCCATTTCCCCAGACTTACCATATTTCCTATCTCTTGTCACCCTTTTTTTTTTTTTTTTTTCCCAGTTTCCTTCTCCTGCCTCTTCTGGGGTTTTCCTTCCCTTTTTTTCTTCTCTATTTTAAGTTTCCCCCTAATTCATCATACTTGCCTAGCGTTCACGTTGACGTATTCCTGACTTGCTTGCAAGCCCTGTTCTACCAGGAATTCACTGTGAGTTCTTCAGTGTTCAAAAAAACCCAAACAAACCCAAAACAAAACACTGCATTTAATAAAATGTGTGGCATTTAGAAAGCTGTACTTGAAAGAAAAGTTAATGTGTCTGTCCAAAGACTTTGAAGTACCTCAAATATGTAGTTAAATATCAGCAATGCTCATTTAACAGTTAAGGAAAATATCTGAGGATTCAAAATGACTCGTTTTGGGACAGAAAATGAATGAGAGACAGACAGCAGATGCCCAGACTTTTGTTTCTTGCCCTTTGTTCAATGTTTTTTACTGCCTTATGTCTGCAGCGACATTCACCTGAAGAATTTAGTATGCGTTCAAGTGAAGTCCACGAGTAGAAAACATTGTATTTATCTATATCTGTGCTGCACATGTATAGAAAGATGTATAAGGGCATATTCAGAGCCAGTGGTAAGCAGAGCCCTTGGTTGGAGATGTCACAGTGCTTCAGACTGCCTTCCTTTGTTTCTTCTCTACAACCTTGAAAGTCAGACTACATATTTAAAAAGGTTCACTCAAGTTCATCCAAGCTAATACAACTTAACACTGACATAATTTGCTTTTCACAGCGAAATGGAGACCATAACCCAACTACAACCAAAACTTTATTTTGCTTCAATTTTTAGAGAAACATCCAAGGTTTCCAACACACCCACAACAGGTATTCAAAGTAAAAGCCGACAGCCTTGTTGTTTGCACACATCTTTGCAGAGCAAAACCACAGTCCTTATTCAGTTCCTTTTCTGTTTCTTGCATTATCCTTTAGAGTATATATTGCCTCCTTTATTCCATGTTACCAGCTGAACATTCTTTGAGATACAAGTCTTCATACTTAATCCAGAGAGCATGAGTACTAAATCTATACCATCACACTGAAGTAATGAGAATTAGAAATTAAGCAACTATTTTAGCTCGATTTTATCTTCAGCATCAATATTAAAACATAAGATAAATTTTAAAAACAAGGTCTCAGAAAACAAGTCTTTTGCAGAAAATTACTGCGAAGTGCTAAAGAAAGCAATGAAAAATTAAACCCTTTCCATAGTGTTTTAATCAGTGTTGGGAAAAAAAACATAATTTGATATAAAGTTCCATTTAAGTTCACTATTGCATTTCCCAGTTGGCTTTAAAATGCTGTAGAAATTCTACTATTTTCTATTATAGCCTGCATAATGATGTAATAACTCCTACAAAGTGCATTAGCAGCCTTTCTATATCAAAATGCATATCTGTGCAGGTATCACACAGGTTCTGGAAACAGTAAGAAAGCAGGTAAATTTTTTTTTATATCCAGAGTAGCAGATATTCTGCTGTCCCATATCTGCAAAGCTAAAAGGATATTCTTTATCTTTTCAAGCATTAAAGAAACATTGAATAATTCATTTCCAGAAGTATTAACTCTACAAAAATTTATGGAAAAAAGGAAAAGAAAAGATAATTTCTTTTATTAGTTTCCCACTTTAAAGACATTTCAAAATATTCGTGAGATACTAATTTTACAAATGTAGCATCCTTAGGAAATGAAACTCGAGGCCTGCCTCCCTAACCAGACTTGACTCTTTGTTTACCTTATGCATTATTCAGCTTCTGCCTACCCTGTCCTTATTGAAATAAATAGAGGAAAACCCTGGATAGTGGCAGAATGGATATTTTTAATTAGCAGTGACTATCACAAGATTTTAAATCACTACTGAATTCTTAGATTATAGTACATCTAAAAATCTTGGCTAGAAGGGAGAAATGGGAGAGATAATGAGGCATTAAACTATTTTTTCTTCAACCCTAAAAATTAAAAGTTATTATAGAAAAAATTTTAAAAGGGCGGGGTGGGGGTGGGATGGTGGGGGTGGTGAATATCTAGGTTTTGAACCTTTTCCAGCTACTCTGCATCCTGGCAGGTAGTTCCATCCCTAAGAAGACACTAGTTTTACCTTGTTGTGTTTTTATGACACATCACATCATAAGACCAAGCGACTTAGAAAATGAAAAATCATCTTTGTTAAGCAGGATAACAGTTACAATTTATTTCTCAGGTGCTTTGAGCACCTTCTTTGACTTGGTATGCTAGCCTCTGAGGTGAGATTCCGGTACTTGCCACTAACCAAGCCTGAGACTCCAGCGTGGTGTGAGGTGAACATGCCTTCTTTATTCCCAAGCCCTAGGCAGTAAATATAAAGGGCATCACCAATGCATTAATGCTGGGAGAAGAAACATGTAAGAAATCTCAACAGATACAAGGCAAGTATTACTTAAAATAAACTACTGAGCTGATCAGATTGAGCACTTCACTTCTGCGGTGTTTTTCATGCAGATAGTAGCATTTTTCTACCCTCCACATGTTTTAGACTTGCTGCCTTAGACAGCAATGTCTCCAAGGTGGGGACTGGCTCCCAGTGGGGCTTGGCAGGGTGACTACCCATCCCCACCTTGACTACAGACACCGTAGCACCATCAGCAAAACCATGTCTGCCCATGGTCCTCCTGATGAAACAGAAAAGGCAGGTATGTTAATTCATGCTCTCTATCAATACCTTTAATTAATCAGTTAAAAGTTGTGAAAGACTGGAAAGAAATTAGAATGAAGGGACGTGTCAGTGCCCAGGAGCTAACTCTTACTTTAGAGAGGGAGCAAATTATGGATCTTCATCAGGGGATCCTACATTAGAAGATCCATCAGTGAAGAATGTCAGTAACTGAAAACTAATTCCTGTTGGGACAGAAAAGAGGTGTAGCACAGTTAGCAGTGTGGTGGGTGCTCTGCCACATCTCCTCAGTTTGCTGTCGGTGCGAAGTCGGGGTTTAGTTTGGGTGGGAGTTTTATTCTCTCCACCCAAAGCTTAGTGTCTCTGCTTGCATTGCCTGGAGGGTCCACTTCAACTAGTTCTGATACTGCAAGAAACTGCATTGCAGCCAACAGCCCTTTTTATAAAGGCCATGGAAAATACATTGGATTGTCCTATTATCAATCCTCTGAGCTAAGTCCTATCTGCTTTTGCCTTAATGGCTGCTCTGCAAACTAGCATCCCTCCAACCCTCCTTTTTTTTCAATTTTCCTTCTTTAGAAACAAAAGGATATTCCCTGTTCCCTGTCCATGCTCATGTCCCGTGGGAAGCTGCACATAAGCTAATTTTCCTATTTACAGTAAATAACACCATGCAATTATTGCTCTATTTCTTTCCCTCCTGTATCATCATCAATTTTATAAATTGAAAATGTATTGGCAGGAAATAATTGCAGTCTTGTCATCTAGCTTGCGCAGTGTGTCACCGAAGGAAGTCTGAATTGTGTTTTCCTTTTGAAATAGTGATACAAAATGCAACCCACAGGGCTCAGGACCTCTTTCTGTATTACAGTAGCACAGAGAAGACATATGTGATTCTTATATTTCACTGAGATTGTCAAATATGTATGTGCAGATGGAAGGACAGTTAGCAGAGAGCACTATGCAATTAGTTATCAGGGATTAACTACTAGGAGAAATGTATCTTTTTATCATTATATCAAACAGCAGCAGTGGTATAATTTTGTTTTCCAATACCACTATAAATATAGTAAGTGATTACAATAATTTCTTAATGGAGGGAGTCCTTAACCCTGTGCATTTGAAAGGCGCACATCACTAAAACACCAGACAACACATACCTGCAGATCGATCCTACCGTATTTCTGTGAAGCTTTTTTGAAAATGGTACCAGTTTTACTACTCTTAAGTAACTCAGTCTAAAGCCCAGAGCACTGGGGAAGAGTTTTAAACCCCATTTCAGGTTAGAAGACTTGTCTTTAAACTGACTAATGAACCTTGCATGATGTCCGATCCTGCTTGGCAGTGGCCACGGGTTAGGGGCTGCATTGTCCTACTCCTAGAGCCCTACCCACGGGAGCTGGGCTAAGGCTCACTCTCCTGCTCCATGCTTTCACTCCATAGAAAGCAAAATCCTTACTACTGGTAGACTCCAGCTAAGTGGATGAGGCAGTTATGTGTGGGTTTTAAATAGATGGCACTTACCCCATGTGTGACAGTGCTGCCTGTTTGTGGAATGGTTTGCTGACAGGCTCAGGGGCTCCTCCCACGCTGCCCATTCAGCACTAACAAAATGTGGTTACCTCTAGGGCAGTCACACAATGAAAGCCAAAAAAGTACACAAGCTGTAGCAGATGAGGGAAATTTTTTTGCACAGATACTAAAGCAATACTTCACACAAAACAACATTGCTATGGAGTCTTTCCAAATACATGGAGAACAGATTTATGATTTCATCTGCAATTCCACAGCTTCCAACAACGTGGTGCTCAGATAATTTGCTCATATCAGTTTCTGCCTGATTTTGTAATTAACAGTTGATCACCCCAAGCCCATTGCTGCAATCTTTACATGTTCCACAGATTAATGAATTTCTTTTCCTTCCTGTGAGAGAGGGAGAAGTTATAATCCCTACTCTCAGAGGGGATGAACTGCTGCTAAAGCTCAAGATTGAAATCCCCTGAGACGTCCAACTCGTGTTTCGGAAATCAATGGAGGTTAAAAGTACCAAAAGAAGAGTGAAATCCCTCCAATACTTTTGGACCAAGTGGTTTTCTCAAGACTATGGTAAAGCAGAGAAATAAATGCAGATGCTCCCATTCCCTACCTTAACCAGTAGGCCATCATCTGTCTCTAACAGTAAAGAGTGATGAGTTGGATCAAGAGGATATAAAACAGTATTACAACCACAGGCTGAGTCATAGACGAACTTTGCAATCAACTCAAGGTCAGGATTTTACTTGGTGCCTTCCCCATGTGTTTGGAAAATTGAACAGAAGATAAAAACGTGAAGTTACATAGGATTTTTTTTTTTATTTTGTTAAAATTAATTAACTTTGTTTACCACTTCTAATGTTTGTGACTATACCGCTGACTTACCCCCTGCAAAAAAACCCAACCCCAAACCCAAAGGATTTATTGGAAATGAAACCTCCTAATAAGAGACAGGCTTAGACAACTAAGTTCTGTGTTCAATTTTTATCCTTATTCTAACGAGCCCCACAGTGACTGGAGGCATATGGCATTTCGTCAAACCAAGGGCAGTAGAAAGACTGTAAACCTGTTTTTTTTCTCCTGAAAGTACAAGTCTTTGGGTCACTTTATGCAGGAAATTTACTAGAAGCAAAGTGATCATGTCATTTTCTTATAAGATACATCCAACCTACACATCTTCCTAAATGCGGCTTGGAGTCTGATTCTCTTTAAGGGAGGATGTTGCAAGGAACAGACAATGCCACTTGCAAGAGACATCAACAAAAATCATACACATCGCGTTATGGAAGAAGAATCACTCCCACTTACTTCTGTTAACTGTGTTAATTGCTAGTCCAGCCACCAATCCTCCAGACAATATTTCTGGTTTAAAAAACAAAAAAAAAAGTGAAAAAAAAAAAGTGAAAAAAGAACTTTTGTTATGCCTGAATCTTTCAACTCAAACAATACAGTTTTATAGCTAAATAGTTATACTTGTATGGAAATATGATGATGAACTTCCTTATTGCTGGTAATTTCTTCTGAGGTGCTATGTTCACAGGAACAGTATGACAGCAACAACAGCAGCTCTCTCAAGGAAAGGAGCTTCAGACCTGCAGAAGGAGGGCTCAACCAGCACTGAATATCTGGAGACCCTACTACAGAATCCAACAGCCTAGGTTAATGATTTGTGTTTAATGATGATGTGCCCACAGTCTCCAAAACCGAAGTTTTTTAAAGACATCTTTTACACATGGACAAGGTTTGACCTATATGGATACAGCTGATTCAGAACTTAGGATGAAAGATTGCCAACAGTGACATGGTGGCACCAGGCCATACATTTGCCATGTTAAAGAAGAATGATTCAGAGCAAATGCTTCATGAACTTCAACTGGTTTCCTCGTTACCTATTAGAAAATCTTGGAGTCTCATTCTGAGTACTGAAGTGCAATGAGGATACTGCTACTGAGTCTGAGAGACCTAACCTATACATTTTCCACATGTGGAGAGTAAGGCTGAGTGTGATACTGGCTGGAAACACATTGAGAACCATGTGATTGCACTCACACTTTCAGCTCAGACCCATCCTTTGGCTCTAGGGGAGACACGGACAACCAGGTCTTCTCAACTGGTCATATAGGTCTTTCTGTTTTCTCCCTGTCCCCAGTCACAGGCAGGGTGTTCTTAAATAGGCAGGGAAAAGTGGCCAGCCTCACCCTCCCATCCACCCTCCAGAGGTGAGCTCATCTATGCCCAACTAGGCATAGGTGGGACTTTGTAACTTTTTGACTGACTCAGGCCAAGGTGATGTAAGCTGGTAACTATTTACGTTAGTCATGAGATAGTTACAAAACATTTCTACATAACAGTGTTTCTCTGAGCTTGGCAAGACAGTGTGGAGTAAAACACACAGCCCAGCTTTTCCTTTGTAGGTGTTGCAGCATGTGTTGCAGTGTAGTCTCAGGTGTCCTAAGGCTGTTCAACCAGAGAGCAGAAGGCATTTTGCCCCTGAAGACTTTCAAGCCATTTCTCTTTACTCCTGACCCAAAGGAAGAGAATGTGAGTGCTCAGAGGGTGCTCTAAATTATGCAGGGATGAAAAAATCCCAGCCTGAGAATGTGGAGGATAAGAGAAGATAACTGAAGCTATCTCTGTCCCTTCCCCTCTCCACTGCATTAAGGGGACCTTGGTGACAGCTAAGTTTGCAGCTCTTGCTAATTACCTTGGCTTTTTTCATGTGGTATTAGCTGATAATAACAGAGGTGTCGTGAGAACAAATTATCTTGTGACAGACACTGATTTTAAGGATCTGTATCCTCTGCCATATTAGATATAGATGCTAGATACCAAAGTCCACCCAAATCAACATCACCTGACATGACATGCTGTTTGACTGTGGGTTTTTTTTTTTGCTATAGCAGATGACAAATCAACCGGGAAATTTTGTTTGCAATCAAAACCAAGCTAACAGAGATAATGTTTAATAAAACACTTTGAATCATATAACTTGCCAAAAGCTTCAGTAATGGAAGATGACTGAGTCTGGCTTCTTTTTTTTCACAGATTGCCAGGTTTCTCCTCACACACACTCAGACTAGCCACGTTATTTGAAAATATTTTTGAAAGGGAGAAGGAAAATTTTTTCAAAAGCTGAAAATGAAATTTTTTCATTTAGCTGAAGAAAATATCTTCAGTTAACATTATCAAACAGTCCCTGCTTTTTCCCATGTAATGAACTGCTTGGTGGTAA
This sequence comes from Heliornis fulica, assembly GCA_013399135.1. Lineage (NCBI taxonomy): Eukaryota > Metazoa > Chordata > Aves > Gruiformes > Heliornithidae > Heliornis > Heliornis fulica. Next base: position 452,180 of record VXBZ01005007.1, on the reverse strand, counting down.
TTAGATAAGGAGAAGAAAACCAAGCCAATACTCAGGTGTCTGCTTACCCCTGGAAGGACCTAATTTATGTTGCAAGCTGCAACGAGGAAGTAGATGAGGCTGCAGGATTCCTTTTGGAGTCACTCTGTTTGCCTGTGGCTTGAGCTTCATCCACCAAAGCAACTCCAAGCCTTTCTCTTCATCCAGAGCCAGGTCAGTCATGGAAACAGGCATTTCTCTGGATTCCTCTGGCATAACAAAGAACTTGTGATGGGAGCTCTGACTAGGAGATAAATCCATGAGGGGCCCAGGGACACTGTACCTTACCGGAGTGGACACTGCTGACTGCTGAGGTGATACTAACATGATGGCTACCAAGGATGTTTTTGCTGTGACATTTATTGTGTGTGGTCATCAGTACACTGATAACAGTAACCCTCGCTTGTATTTCTTCAGGATAAATCCTCCTCAGGAACCCTGCTTTCCAAACTATGCAGGGGAAAAGGGTGAGTTGATAGAACTGTAGCCATTTACCAAGTCACTACAGAAATAATACATTAATAATTCTAATATTATCTATTTGGATAGGAAGATCTGTGGGTAGAGTTATTTGCTGTGCAGGTGGTGAAACTGCATCAAGTACTGGGAGATGGGATGAGGCAAAGCACGTGCCAGGGATGACTATACAGGGAGTCTCACTCCAAGTGTTTTATACATTCAACACAATTCATAAGGGCCAAACCTCTGCTCATGAAGCAAATACGAAGCAGATATGCCACAGGCTGGCACAACTAGTTTTCAGTCCTAAATACTGTGTGAGGAGAAAAATCAAATCTAAATCATTTGAGCCTTCCAGCACCAGTCAATAGGAAAAGCAGATGCAAATCCAGCTGAGGTCATGAGAACAGGGGACCTGCCACTTTCTACGGTTCTGCTGCTAGTGAGTCTCATGATGGCCATAACAGCAAATTTGCCACTTTCCTCTCTGTCTCCCACCTCTCCCCTGTTTTCTGCTTTGTTGTAGTTCCTTGCTGCAGTAGTTTCTTAAGAGTTTCCCACTTTTCCAACTTCTGAGATAAATTCTTCGAAATACATTGGGGTTATGTTATTGCATGAGCTTCTCAGTCTGGTATGTGCCACAGAGTACGTTAATTCTCATCAATCAGGGATGGAGGAAGAGGAGGAGGAGGAAGAAACAGTGGAGGATCTGCGTGTCCTCCCTCTGAGTTGGGGTTACGTGTAAGGTCTTGATAACACCATTCATTCCTAAAGGGCCACTTTTTGTCAGTCTGGTCACGGCAGCTGGCAATGAAAGCAAAGGATTTGAGTCTGGGAACCTCCATACAGGGTCTTTGTCTATACCTTATAAACAGTTTCCAACACTTTCTCCCTAGTGTGATTTTTCTATGACCTTTTGCCTTTATGCCTGCCCTCAGAGATTTATATATATTCAGACTATGCCACATCCATCTTTTCTTTGCCTCCTTGGCTTTTTAGGTAACATTCCATTTGGGATCTCCTGCCAGCAGCACTACCTGTACCTTTTTCTCTCACCTGCTTGTGCCTTAGGTTCTCTGTTCGCTTGCTGTGCTTCAGCCAAAGACATAAATATAAAGAAGGAAGTAGGGATTTGCTTTCTTTAAGCTACATTAAAGCACCTGCTTACTGGAACTCACTATCTTTTGTTATTGTTTTCCACCAATACAAATGTGATGCGTGTGGTAGGGTTTAATCCACTTAAAAAAAAAAAAAAAAAAAGCACGTGAGATGCAGAACAAGGAAGAATGAGGCCAAAGAGCTTAATCCCTGCTTGTTTGCTGCTTAGGAGGGGCAAGTGAGGTGACTTTATTACAGGTGACAATTACAAGGTGGGGACTCGAGAGACTTTCTGGGTGAAAGCACTGCTCTTGCCTTGCATATCCAGCCTTAGGACAACTTAGTCTGCTCATGCTCTATAGGCAAAGTTGACAAATAAAACTTTAGGTCTTCAGTACTTCACCACAGTTTAAATAAACCACTTATAATAAAAGGAAGTAAAGGTTGATGTGTGTAGAGCAATTTCATCACAATTTCTCATTCTTCCCTTCATTCTTCCTCTTTCCTCCCATTGTTTATTGTGATCCTTTTCTGTGTTAAGGCTGGGTTATGCTGTAAGATCCTTTAGTTGCCTAAAACGTTGTGCATGCTTCTTGTGGTACATAAATATATGGAGCAGACCTGCACTGGTGAATAGCAAGTGCTGTCCTGGTGAGATGGAAAACAGTAACTGTGTGGAAGAACACCGGTTCAGAGGGCTGGAGCCAATCACGTCATCTTCGATGGGACTGCCGCCCTTCATGCTGCCCCTACAGCAAGCAAGAGCACAGCAGACAGGGAGAGTTTCTTTCCCGATTACTATTTATCTTGCAGAGACTCTGGAAAATCTGTTTATCCAACTGGTGCTAAGTCTGCAGCTCCAGCACCCTATTCTTCTCCAGCATGCTACTCTTCTCCGCTGCACCAGAATAAATCTGGCTGTGTTCACTGAAGTTACTCATACTTCCACAGAGCCAAGGCAGTACCACACTGTCTCTCTCCTCCTCATCAGCTCAGACCCTCCGAATTATTACGGACTCACACTTCACATCAAGGTCTAGCAAAAGTCAGTATTTTTTTTTCTTTTTAAAATATGTCCCATCTACTTAGCAGAGATTCCCTAATCCTTTCATACAGCTGATCTGGAAGAGCCAGACTCAAAAGGCTTCTGTGCTGCCACAAACCAATATTTTTAGAGACAGTTGTAACTTTAGAGACAGTTGTACTCATTTGGCTGCCTCTCACTGTTTCACATGTTGAGACCGTCTTGAGATCCACAAACCTCCTCTAATACTCGGGATGCTGGTGTATGGGAATAAAAGGAGTTTTGTTTTCTTTCTCTTTTCTCAAGTGTATTAGCTAACAGGTTTTAGACTCCTGTTATTGACAGGACAAATTGCACTTTAATATGGTTTAGTTGGCTCACTCCTAGGGCTCATGTACACTACCTAACACATATTAAAACATTATTTGCTCAGCCTGCACCAGAATATATAATATAGTAGTTAAAATGAGTTAGCTAACACATTTTGGAGAAAAATGTCACTTCTACAAGCCAAGACATCCTGTTAATGAGTTGAATATTCCTTCTAGCTCTTTCTCAGCAAAGGGAAAATAGTTTTTACATTGTCCAGACCTCTGGCATAGGATCACATGATGGGTGAGGCGAGAAGGCTGGCTCATGGGATTGTGCTGGGAGCTGGAGCGTACCAGGGCCTTGCAGGGCTGTGAACCGGGCTGTGGCTGAGCGCTGGGCAGCAGCTGAGCCTTGCAGGAGGATGGAAGCAGGGCAGAGTGCCTTTGGCCGAAGCCCTGACACATGTGGGATCATGCTAACTGCAGGGCCACTGCCTCTTCTTTCCCTCTGAAAAGGAAAAAGTCCTCAGACCAACCTTTTTGGTCTGAGGACCAACCACTTTCTTCTGGAACACAGGGAGGAGCTCAGCCACGGCACTGTGAAAGCATCTCACAGAATCACAGAATCACAGGTCAGAAATGACCTTTAAGATCACTGAGTCCAACTGTCCCTGTCCTCTCCTAAACCATATCCCTGAGCACCTCATTTGTCCATTTGTTAAATACATCCAGGGATGGTGACTCAAGCCCCTCCCTGGGCAGCCTGTTCCACATCCCCACAGCTCTTTCAGTGAAGAACTTTTTCCTGACATCTAATCTGAATCTCAGAAACAGGACAAAAGCCAGGGGATCAAAGAATCACAGGACAGCAGGGGTTGGCAGAGACCTCTGGAGATCATCTATTCCACACTCCCTGCTAAAGCAGGATCACCTGGAGCAGGTTGCACAGAGTTGTGTTCAGAAGAGTTTTGAATATCTCCAGAGGAGACTCAGCCTCTCTGGACAGCCTGTGCCAGTCTCTGTCAACCTCACAGTGAAGTTTTTTCTCATGTTGATGTAGAACGTCCTGTGTACCAGTTTGTGTCCACTGTCCCTTGCCCTGTCACTGGGCACCACTGAGAAGAGCCTGGCTCCGTCTTCCTGACACTCACCTTTTACATATTTATAAACATTAATCAGATCCCCTCTCAGTCTTCTCCAGGCTAAACAGAACACAGCTGACTCAGCCTTTCCTCCTAAGGGAGATGCTCCCTCAAGATCTTTGCAGCGCTCCTCTGGGCTAATATCACTAGATATTAGGATGGAGGCCAAACAAGTGGGTCCGCCATGAAATTAATGAAACACAACAGGTCTGGTCGTCAAACTTGATGACACTGCCTGATACTATGGGCACTGAAATTACTGGGAAGATGCCATGAGCTGTCTCAATGGAGGTGACAGGTGGTGGTAAGGGACTTACTTTGGATCCCGGTCAGGCTTGTTCTCCGATTACCCTTCCCCCCATACCCAACATGAACCTTTGAATATGGAAAACCCTGAGCTATGAAACCAGACTTTGTTGCCTTCTGCCATCTATCACTCACCACGATCTTGAGACACCCCCCAAAACAAGCAGCCCAAGTAACTTCTGGATTGCTTGAACCCCCTTAAGGCAAACATGTTTGGCTGCAGGTTTTTATATCTGGAAGAGGGGCTGTTGGTATTTTCATCACTTGGTACTGTTTTACTCAGGGTTGGTGTTTTGTTGGGTTTTTTTTAGGCTCTATTTACAAATTCCAGCAAGCTATCCTTAAGAGAAAGGTGCTTTTTAAAAGTCTCCCATTCAGCATTCATGGCATAAATCATGGAAATTCCTTTAGGCTACACTGGTGCCAGACTCCATGCCTCCCACTTTTATGTACACTTAATAAAACGCATCTATTTTCTTATGACCAAACGATCTTGGTTCCAGTTGTATCAGAGATGAAATACAATTGCATTAGTAATCCCATATGCGCAATGCCTGATCTCCTGCTTCTCTGAGGTTTTTTAGGATCTTTTCCTGCCTCGGCAAGGAGCTTTTTCTTTTCCCTTCAGCCGTTCTTTTCTCCCTGTTTAGCCTTTTTCCTGCCGTTTCTCACTCCTTCAATCCCCCTCCCCTGTTTATACTTAACCTCTGTTTCTCCTTGTGTCCTGGCAGGAAGGATATAATGCAATCGCTGCTATACAGTGACAAAAGTACATACGTAGCTCTGAGTGAGCGCAACAGGGCTGAGCAGCCCTTTTGCAATATGATACCGCATAATCTGCTTCCCTTCTAGAGATAGTTGCTTGAATGCTAAAGAGTTGCAGCCCCACTGCTTTACAACTCAACTGTTTTCACTCTGCTTTTCTTTTGCTTTGCATAAAGCAGTTCTTATAGTGGGACTGCTTCTGGAGCTATCTTCCAGCCTAAATCTAAAAATGGGGATAAAAGGCAAGGACTTGAGCTTCGGGATGATTCGCTCCTCTCTCAAATGTCTGTATATTTTTCTACACGTAGGAGGAAAAAAGGAAAGCTGGATAATTTATGTGTGGTAAAGCCACACACACACACACACACACCCACACACACACCCACAACCCCACACACACACACACACACAGGAAGACTTCTAATGTTCAGTCCTTATGACTAAGCACCCAACACAGTAAGCGTTCTCTTCACACAACTGCTGGGGGGGGGGGGGAGAAGGGGGGGGCGAAGGCAGCTTTTTAACTTTCCCAAAGAAAATCATTAAGGGTAAATATTTTTGAAAGAGCCTACATGATTCGTGGAGTCTAAATTCCATTGAAAATTAATGGGACTTCTGCATCTAAAATTCCCTGTCGCTTGTGAAAAATTATCAATGCTGAGTGGTACCACTGAAGTGTGTTTTATGTGTCTCCTGCAAAAGGGTGCCTTTAATGTGCAACCAGAAGTTTAAATTACGGGTTAGCTATTTTATGTAACCGGTTAAATATGACTAGTTTAATTAAGTGCTTTACAGAAACAGATGCTTTTTAATGCCTGTGAATTTCATACTTTAAAGCTACAGGACAAATGCTGTGATTTCACCTGGGTCAGGAGATAGGATGTGGTCCAGGGTACATTTTCTTTGGCTGTAAAGCTGCCTTACAAGATCCTCTCCCATATGGTCTCACATCCCTCACGCCACAGCTCGCTGCCATCCTGAATTGTGCTGATAAAACTGTCTGGGAGACTGCACTGTAAACTCATCATTAAAAATTAGCCTCCAAAAAACCTCAGGTTTTCTCATTTCTTTGACCATTTTTATATACAGTTTTATTGGCGCACATTGGAAAGGGATAAATTCCAATTCAAGAGCAGGAGCTTATAGGAAAATTGGGACTGCCGACATCTTTAGTCTCCTTCCCAATCAAATAAAATGTACCTGGAACCACACTCTGAAGTCACAGGTGCATTGTTACTCTTCTGGCAGCAGTACCAATTTAAAGAGTACTTTCTCCCAGCTGTTAATTACTGTCTCTTCCCTGCCCTTTCAGTTTATCAGGTCATGTAGTCACTTAGATCAGCCAGTTGACCAGGGTTACAAATGTATAAACAGATAAATGCAGATTAATAAAATCCAAATAAATGACAGGTAAATAAAATATTAATAAATAAGTACACAGAGTTCAGCTACTTCTATATTTGGGTTTTTTGTTGGGTTTTCTTGGGTGGGGGCTGTAGCAAGTCATGTGTAAGGGGAAACAGGAGTGGCTAACCCCTCATTACTGGTAAAATATAAATCTTCATAAAAGACACTGATGATAATTTGTATTGATTTCAATGGTGCAGGTTGAACCCCTGCATTTTGCAATCTTTGCAATATATTCCTGGGAACAGTGGCAGGAAAGAGAGTTGTGGGATCAGGGAGGTAGAATAGATGAAAAAGGCGGGGGGAGGGGGTGTGTGGGAAGCACAAGTCTGAGATTTCCTAAGAGATAGCTCTGGGTTTTACCTTTAAGGAAATATCCTTCTGAAACGTAAGCATCTAAACTACTTCTGCTATTCAGGAAGCATCTGAATTTACACACCAGGAATGAGGTAATGTCTTAATGCAAAATAAATGCAAAGCAGCTTAGAGCTTCAGCAGTCTCTTGCGCTGAAGATGACACTATGCACTAAGGTGTCTCAAGTGCTGAGGAAGGCAAACTTTCAGTCAATGCTGATTTGCACAGATTTAACAGCTGAAACTGTGCAACACAGTTACAGAGTGTCACACATACCAGAGAATAAAGTAAAAAATTATAATCCCACGAGGGAACAGAGGAGAACCCAGTTTTGCACTAATGAAAGTACTCCTTCATGACACCAAATAACTCTCACCTAGTAAGATAAAGATGAAATCTTATAGTCAAGAACCTCATTTATCGGCTAAGAGTGTCTCCTCAGAGCTCATATTTCCGTGACACTGCTTTTGTGAAACACAAAACCTGCCTTGTATAAGTAGGATTAAACCTAGACCCTTATTCCGGCAGACTTACAGTTCTAGTTAATGTAGAGCTATTACAAAGATCAGGCCCATAAGAAGTCCTACAAAGGCGTAATCAGATGCAGATGCTAAAATTTTCAGAGTTAAATCCCTTGTTACCAACTTTGGGAGGAGCCTTAAGTATTGCAAACAAGCACGATAAAATAATAAAAGCCACAGTTCTTGAATTCACATGACTCTGTCAAGCTCCCACTCTGCAATAAAGGCAATTGCTACCCCCCCTGCTTCTGAAGAAAAAAAAAATCTTGAAAGACCACAGCATCAGGAAAATAGCCCCCCAAACAAAACCCATGAAAAAAACAAACTAAAAAGAACTTGCTTTTGTTCCAGTTGTTTTTAATCTCAAAATTCTTAAGCCAATATCTACATTTCAATCATTTGTAGATCTTGGACAGCTGGAGTTGGAAATGCCTAGTTTTGGCACCCAAACCTTGTAAACCCACACCCCCCCAAATCCACTTCTAAACTGTGATGTGAGGACGTTATAGGTACCCACAAAACCGTAGGCCATTCTTCTTCTTCCATGGCACATGGTTTGTTTAGATGCTTAAACATCTATTTCAAGAACCAGTGTAGGGCAACCAAATGGGAAATATTTGCTACAGTTAGCATAGATCAGTAGGACGAGGAAGAATGGAAATTTTACACAGTTCTTTAATATCTGTTTTATTAATCTGAGACATGTTCGATTTGGTTTTGACATACCCTCTTTCAAATACAGCCAGAGAAGCCAGAAGGTATGTTACACAGCAAAACAGGTGGGAAAGACAGATATGAACACAGTGATTTAGAGTAGTAAAAGAAGAATTGGAGATAGGAATAATGCCAGGTTCTCTAAGGCTGGGACTTCTGTGTCGTAAACCCAGCATGTTGCGGTTGCTACCCAGAAACAAGACAGAAAAGCAGAAACAGCCAGGTAGGGAGGAAAAGCACTTCAGTTCAGTGTTGTCAAGTCTGTCACAGGACACTAGAAACCAAAGCAAAAGTGTGGAGTGCAGTACTGGACAAGCAGAGTTGGAGCCATCGCTGGAACCAGCCCCAGTGAGCAGGAGAAACGCTGGCACTGGGCAGCTGGGAATGGTGACAACCTGTCCCAGCAGCAGCAGCAGTGACAGCAGCAGCAGATGAAGAACCCCCTAAGTACAGAAGTAACTTAGACCAAGTGAAAACATGGATGAGTAGGGACAGTGCTGGCGCCTACACAGAGCTGCAAAATCATAAAAGTAGTTAGAAGTGGTGCACAAAGAAAAATAAGAGCTCTAATCTCTGTTTCTGGGATACCAGAGATGCCTGGCTGCTGTGTTTTTAAAGTCTTCAAGTTTAGAGAAACATGATGAAAAACAGATAAAAAATAATTTTATCATAGATAGAACTGACTATATATATATATATATATATTTATATATGTATATATACACACATGCATACACAAGAGAGTGTTTGCTTCTGCTGCAGAGATCGGAGCTGTGGTTTAATGAGACGAGCTATTTTAACAAAAAAATGACCAGTGAATAGCTTAGCACTTTAGTCATATCCTGATCTAATGTGCTCAAATCCCCAGCAGTAATTCCCTGCTATATTGCAGAGAAGTAATTCCATAGGTAGGGTTACCTGTTTAAGGGTGACAGCACATGTGCCTGTAAGTGTGCATGTGCATGTCGGGGTGTTTATCACCTAATCTCTTTGTAGTGTTTTTCAAGAGTACCACACCTCAATTGTTGGATATACGACCTTAAAAAAGACAGCTTTTGTCACAATATGCTCAAGGAATGAGTAAGAGAAGTGCATATGAACAAGGCCATAGAAATATCCCTTAGCATCACTTGCCAACACTAGAGAGGGAAAGAGATGAAGGGCAAAGAGTCAGCATAAACAAATAAAAAAAAAAGACTTTCATAAAATCAAGAGATGAAGAAAGCTGCTAAATAAATACATGTACTGCTCAGCAAGTTAATGCTACTCCTGAGGAGCTTTATTTATGCAGTTGGCCTTTACATGCCAGCTAATCCTTCCAGACACTGACCTTGTCAGCAGTGTTTGTGTAATCTTTGAATAAGAATACGAACTGTTCTTTTAAATAATACGTTCAGGATGGCTAGATGAGAGTTTTGCATGAGCATTACACATGGTAACAGCCCAGGGTATCTTCCTCTTCCAATGGTGGGGGTACCAGCCACCTGTACTCATGCTATGAGACAAACAATCACCTAAGTGACTCGGGAGGGTTACGCCAATGCCGCACAACGGACAGCACTCCCTTGCCATCACGCTGGAGAGCACAGACACCAAACCGTGTTGTTCTGCAGTAAGCTTAAATCTCAGGCAGCTGGAGTAAAATGGCATTGGTGTAAGTTCAAGTGTGCTGAAGACATCTTTCCACAATACATGCTACAGCTCCAATATTTCTGCATGGTGGAAACAGCCATGTCAACTGTGGCAGGAGCTAAAAATCTGAGCTCCTGTGTGACATGAGACAAAGAACTACAAGTAATGCTTTTTTCCCCTCCAACCTGATCAGGAGTAAAAGCTTTGTATCAAAAGCCTAAGTCGTGTTGAAAAAAAACCAAACCCCAACACACAACAACAACAAAAAGTAGAGCCATTTATAGCTAATTAAATGCTTTTCAAACTAATTTTAGAGCAGAGATCTAGGGCAAAGATGTAAGAACCTTGCAGTTTGGAAATTTAAAGATGCTCTACTGGCTCAAGGAAGAACTGCACAAAATACCTAATACAGATTAATACAAGCTACTCAAAATTGTTGATTAATTGACTTTCAGGGCTCTTATAAGATCATTCTGACAGAACAAAGTCAAACAAAAATGCATTATTTTAATAAAAGGTAAGATGCATGTAGAAGGTTTTAGGTCTGAAGTGCTTTTAAGTCTTCATAGAATAATATAAGAAAATCCACACTGTGTGAGAGAAGATCTTATCCACACAGAGCCAGTGCTGCTACCTGACCCTAGTTTATGTTTTATGTTTAGACCAGCTAAGACCAGTACAGGTTTAACATATTGCAGGCAAGAGTGCAAAGGTCAGTTACGATCTGCAACTTGTCTCCAAATATCAAAATGTGCAAGGGGTAGTTTCAGATCAATTATTCCTTTTCCAGCAAATGACTTTCTCTGCGATAACATCCAGCAGTGGGAAGACTAATTTTAGCTGGAAAGTTCACAGAATCTTACAGAAGCACCGCCACAGTCACAGCTAATTTGAGGCAGGGAAAGTTAAAACACAGTCAAAATATAAATGCTTCCTTCAGCTAATTCATTAGTTTGCATATCATAACAAGGACTTTGTGTTCTTGGGTAAGGTTAGTGCCTTGAGGACATCCTGCAGATGTGTGCATTCCTGGACCGAATTTCTTTCATTTGTTATGCAAACTTCAATTCTCTTCAAATACTGTAAAAAGAGGGACTCTTTATTGCAGCTAACGGCCATCAGCATTAACGACAGATATTCCTGCAGTGCTGCTTTTTAAGATAAAGGAGATGCTTACCCAGTAATGAATGCTATATTTCTCATTAGAAGAGATTTAATTGGCAGACAAACCTGGAAACAGCTAGCAAGGGAACTCAGTAAGTCCTGCTCCAAGTCAGGAGGCCTGGCATATTTTGACATCTTAACTATTTTTTTCCCTCAGGGAAACTGAGCTTTAAAATCTCTGAACAACCTAACAGCAGGAAAGTCCGAGGCTCCCTTGTAGCTTTACTTTTCCCTTTTTCCTTGTACGGGTGTAGCTTAAAGGTACAAGGCAAGAGCAGCAGTAGCAGCAGATGTTGGCAGACCTCAGAAAAGGACCAAAACTTGGTATTTTTAGTCTCAGAAAGACAGCTGTGGCAGCTCTGCCGCAAGCAAAGTAGTACCCAGGTGTACTTTGGATTAAGCAAACCGGTGGTTTGGTGGTTGACTTGTCCATGTTAGTTTACACAGGCTGTCCCATTGCTGTATTTTTGTTTCTCTGAGCCAGGGTGAGAGGGCCAAGAGGCCAGTGGAAGGAAGCATCTCAATGATCTGTGCCTGAGCTGCTCAATTCCCCATAAAACCCAGCTTTCTGGGGGTCACTCACACTTCCCAACATGTCTCCAAGCCCTGCCTCCTCCCCTCTCCAAGGCTCACCTCCACCAAGGCTGTGGGAAGGGAGGAAGAAAGTAGGGTGAGGACTTCTTTGTTGGTCTCTGAGGGGTTGTTTCAAGCCAAATTCTCTTGTTTCTGATTTGGGTCATGATTAGAGAGGCTTCTCCAGCTTTTTCTTGAAGCAGTGGAGATGTGGTCTCCACCGAGTACTTAGTTTCAGTGCAGCAAGATGAACCAAGAGGCAGAGTCCCAGTAGGGTTCCCAGGGCTTCCAGGTCATCAAGGGAGCACTAAGGGCCATCGATGCATGGGGTTCCAATCTGTTTTCCTGGCCCATGTGAAGAGGAGAGCAAGGATAGTTTGGTTCTCTCAGGGACTAAAATTATCATTGATGCTGCTCATTTCAACCTGACTGAAGGACCCTGACTTAGTGCTCTGAGGGCAGCACCTTGTCCTCTAAGCTCTGCCTTTGATGTGCTTCTGCCTCCTGCTCATGCACCAACAAAAGCCAGAAGGGCTGACCCTGCCAGTGCGATGTTGTGAGCCATACTGGTCTTTGCAGGCTTCATCCTGAGGGTCTCCAGGCCTCCAGATAATTTGCTAGGGGAATAAAAGCAACCCACAGGGACTGCCAGCGTTTCTGCTCTCAAGACAGCCAAGCCTGCAGTACCAGATGCCTGCTGTCTTTCTGTCAGTGCTGCCAGATACAAGCACAATAAACTGATGAGGGAGCAATGGAGAAGGCAAACAGACCATACTCCCAACCCTGACCCGTGTAATCTCTTTCTCTTTCCCCTTTTATTCTGTGGCCTTGTGGATAATGGTGTAACATTTCCTTCCAGAGGAAAGTGGGATGGATGTGTGTGAAACAGAGGCACTGCAACAAGCAGAGGTTTGAAGGGTTCTGATGGGAATTCGACAGGAGGAGAATGGGGGTTAATGGCAAATCTGAAGAAGAGCGCATGCAACTAAGACACTAAGGAGATGCTTTAAGAGGTCACGGTGAGTGGATGGACCAGGTATTCCTACCACAGGAGCTACAAGTGGGACAATCCCCTTGCACTACAAACCAGGTTCCCACATGAAAACAAAAGCTTTTGCTCATGCACAGCAGTTTAAGGAAAAACTTCACTGAGTATTTTAACACGCTCGTGTTTTATCATAACAGGGACCTTCTATGCAGCAGAAGGGACAAGCGGATTCCATGGACAGACAGCATCCTGCCACGTTTATGGCAGCTGAGAATGACTTCTTGATCAGTGAATATCGCCCCAGTGAGGGACCCTGTCTAGTTTTGGGAGTCATTAAACAGTGACAGGCAGAAGCCTGCACTGAGCCAACTGTGTCTCAACAAGGCCACCTAAATCCCTTGCAAGTAATCTGCAGAGGACATGTGTATTTAAAGAACGATGCATCATTCCCTATTATGTTCTTTTTCTTCCCTCTTGTGTCCCAGAAATTCAACTGCAGAAATACAATATTTGGCCCAAATTCTGTGCTTCTGCAAGCAACAGTGGGCTGTCTGCCATCTGTGCTGTGCTCTGGGCTTGGGGTCTGACGTGGCACTTGGCTGGTTTGCAGCATGCACGGCTTACACTGGCCACAGTGGTCTTTCCAGAGCAACTTCTGCAGTTGTTAGTACCTGGAAGAAGTCTTACTGCCTCAGCTTAGACCTTTAGGTGGGTATAGTGATGGGTGTACATTTATGTATGTATTTGTAGCGGTACTAGTGCCACTTCCTAGTCACGTTCAGGAATCAATTTACACTTCCAATTTCATGAAAACATTGCATGATTGCACTTCCTCTTATTAATTTTGCAAACAGCTTTTGTTAACACAGGAGAAGATTTTTTTTTCATTAAGCCAAATTTAAATCCCATTCACATGAAGGATTCAAAAGCTGGGATGAAGAAAGGGGCAGAATGCAAGCTTAACATCTCTCTCTAAATCCAGTGACTAAAGAAATTTCTGTGTGGGGCTGGCTGACTGGCTGTTTCAAAAAAGCCCTACCAAGTAAGGACAGGCAGACAAAACAATAACCTTAACATCACAGTTCCCAAAAAGGCTGGCCTTTCAAAACTGTGGGCCCAAATGCCAGAGAAGTACAGGTTCCTAACAAACACGAACAAGAGGAAGACTTCCCGCGTTCCTTTTTCTAACTTAAGCATGAGCTCAAACAGCTCTTCTTTTGCAATGTGAATAATAAAGACCCATCCTAACCTGGTCAGGCATAAATAGGAATTTGGCTCTCACCGATGACATCCAGCAGGACCCTTCCTCACCGATGTCACCCAGCAGGACACCTCCTCCATAATGACAAGGCCAGCATGGCACAGAGGTAGCCTAGCACCAAGACGCATGTGCCCTTCTTCAGTGGTGGATCAGTGCTGTTCCAAAACACCAACCAGCTGCTTTCCCTTTCTAAAGAGGTTTTGTTTTGTGGAGCAAACTCCCCAGGCACTGGAGGAAACAGCAAGGGTCCGACTGTGGCTCCACAAGGCGCTTTTTCCTTCATGTTCCCCTTCTGACAAGTGATAATCAGCCTTTTCAAAACTGAAAGTCATTCTGCAGTCTGTACCCTCAAGTATTGAACCATCTCCTGCGCTGGGAGCTCCCTGTGCTCCTTTTATGTCTCTCTAGGAAACAGCTTGCCATGGTCTTTCTACCCTGAGCCCCTGAACACGTTTTCAGGACAGAAAGGAAAGAGGATGGCTGCCTTCCCATGAAGACTGAATGCTTAGAGGAGGAGCAGGTTCGAAAAGCTGCACACGTGTCAGGTGTTTAATGGCAGGCAGAGCTGGTTGGTTGGTTTTGGGTGGTGTAGTGCTCAGTGGGATCAGGCAACCCTGAAACTTCAGGGTGTCTCAGTTTCCAAACCATACCTCAAAGAGTTAAGAGTCATTTCCTTCTGGTTGTTCTTTAGTCTTCACCCCTTCTCTCCCACCCCCTTCTCCCAAGCCAGGGAATGCATCGCATACTACTGAAAATTACTTTAAAATATCAGGACAAGCCAGCTGTGAGTCTGTGTATTCAACAGACAGGCTGCAGTGCTACGCAGACGATTCAGAAATAAATCTCAACGTACAAGTCAGCCAGCCACATACTGAGATAGAGGCAGGGCCACGAGGTANCCCCCCAGCCCCTTTCTTTTTGTCCATGAAAAGTATGTTCCCTATTTGTCCCTTCCCACTGGAAGTGAGGGATAAACACTACGTTGTAAAAGGTTGTGTTACTGGCAGGTAATGACAACGCAAAGGCAATTTTCCTCCAAGAACACACCATCCCCTGCATCCCTCTGAAACCACATTATTGAAGGTACGTGGACTCTCATGTTAATACAACATCATTTTGTTCAAGAAGGGTCTGATGGGCCTGATACAACCCCCACTGTGGGCTTCCCTGTTAACGCAAGATCTTGACTTTAGAAAAACACTTACTGCAGCATTTTAAACCCTGTCTGTTTTATTACAAGGCAAGTAAGGGTACGATTGTCTTGCAGCTAATGATGTGACAGGAGGTGGCGTTTTGCCAGGTTTAAGTTATATTCCTTTTAAGTTGCAGCCTTTAAGATCCACCTGGACAAGCAATAATTAAAGGGAATAGCAAATTGAGTGTATTAGGAAGGGGAAATGATTTACTAACCGGGGGAGAAATAATTTATTAGAAAAGAAAACTTTTCCTTTAAGCTGAGAGGGTCACATTACCTTTTCCACAAATCATTTGCTCCGTCCGTTGTTGGTAACTCACTTTTGAGCATTTCCTCCTCCACAGAAAGCTGCCTGCCCCACAAGTCTGTGGCTATTTCTTTCCCTGGGGCACCATTCCTGGCTTACGGGGCCCATCTTGACATGTGAGACGACTTGCATTTTCCCCATAGAACTCTTTTGGGACCAGGCAGAGGGGTGAATCAGAGAGCCAGGGGAAGCGTTCTGGGACAGACCCTACGTGCTCTCCAACGACAGAAGTAACGATGGACTCCTAGATAGAGCAGCTTGACAGAGAGGACTCCCCTGAGGCTCCCGTTCACAAACCAAACCAAAAATATACAGCTTAAGCCCATCGGCTGAAATGGAAAGGCGAGAACTCACAGGCAAATCAGACGGGAGGCAGGCTGCCTTGCATTTTCCCATCGAATGAGCAAGCAAGAGCAGCACTGGAGTCATCCCAGTTGCTGTTTATTTCTTGAAAAACATTTTTCTGGAACGTGCTATTGAACTTGTGCACCGTAGTTATATGTGAGACCCTAGCATCCGGGACAATTGAAAAACCTCCGTGTTTATTAAGATTCAGCCACAGTGGCACGACACGGCATGCAATTACAAACACGAAACAGATGCAACACCATCTTCTCTAGAGCCATCGAAGACTGCAATCTGCAAAACCATGGAAATTTGTGTCCTTGATTTAATGGTTTAAAATGCAGGAAAACTGTTTACATTCACTGTCAAAATGTTTGCATTACATATGCTCACTGCCCCTGTAGTGGAAATATTTTTCCACTAACGCTGCAGAATAAGCACAAAATGAAGATGCACCACTCTTGTTAACAAAGTGCTGGCATAATGCGGTTTCACCTCTACTAAAACATTTGTTAATGACTCATCACACTGCGCTGTTTGTTCCCTTTACCTTGGATCTGCTTCCTGAGAAGTTTTGTACCATGCACATATTTTCAATCATATTTGATCCGATAGCCTATCCTACAGGCACTGTTTCCATGTCCTAAAAGCATTAGCAATACAGACTGATTTTATTTTGTTTTTTAAGTCCTTTACTGCAAACTTGAGATTACAGAACTGAATTTGGAAAAGGTGCAGGCATGTTCCATGACATCTTTAGGATCAAGTGGGTAAGCCGGATATTTTAAATTCTGTTTTTAGTTTAAAGGTCCAGTGATGATTTTCAAGTGTCTGTAGCCTGAAACCAGGAAGGATTCAGGAAAGCAAGTCTCAATGGGTGGTGGGGTTTTTTAAATCTCCAGCTAGGACTTCACTGAACATCCATTGCAGACACGTGATATTCTGCTACCAGAAACTCTTATAAATGAATACCCAAAAGCATATGCACAGTGTTGGTAATGTTTAAGGTAATCATTATGAAATTCAGAGTTTCTCACAAGCCTTCAAAAATTAATTTAATTTACATTGGACTGTGCAGACTTGCCTATCTTTTCTCATGTTTTTTCCCACCCTCTATGGGACTATCCCCAAATATTGACCCAAAATCAAGGTCCCAATGTTTTACACTGGCTGTAGAATATTATTCAGTCATTTACTGTGTGGCTGCTGAGAAATAAATTTGTTCTACAGATAAGCAAGTGGTGTACGAGTACAACACAAAAGGCAGGTACATCCCAACCAAAGTATACCGGGTTCATGTATTTGTGTTCATTGTAGCGTAACAGGAATTGCTGATACGTTTGCTTCATCTTACGCAACTGGATCGAATTTATGAAATACATAGCAATGATGAAATCTTACGCTAGAGTTTTCTGCTGTTAAACCTTGTCAAGAAAAGTACATTATTTAGTCAAATACACACTGCAAAAGACTCTTGCAGCTTTGTTTGCTAAGCTTTTTTAGCTGTGTTGTTTCTTTGCTATTAAAGAAACAGAAGATGACTTGCTTCTGAGCACGCCGAGTGAATTCTGCAGATATTTTGGCTGCACTAAAGCCTTCTCTTGACTGTATTTAAAAAGTTCGTTGTCAGGAATATTCACTAACACATCCTCAAGCTGCCATCCAACAGCCAGCCAGCATCTGGTAACAGCAATTCGCCTTTGGTTAAATGCATAAAAATAAAGCAAACAGTAATTTATCCTAGTTAAGGCAGATACTGCTTGACTGGAAGAATCTCTCCCTACCTTGTTCAACTGGGAGGCTGCAAAACCAGGGTCTTGTGCCTGCAGCTTGGCAAATCTTCATGTAAGTTTAGAGGCTTCGACTACACCACAACAGCTTGGCATTACAACATGGTTAAAATGCATTATCCTCATCAGTCACAGTACAAGGTGGCTAGGATACAGGGATGGTTGCTGTCCACATGCGGTAAGGTGGATTTCTTCCATAACTCTGTTTAATAGGGATGAACCAGTCTTTCTGTTGTTACAACTGGGCATCCAACTGTGTGTTTTCCCCAAGAACAGGCTCAGTTGACAACTCTAATCTATTCCTTGCAGGGGATATTTTGGAGACTTTTATACTCAGGTCTCCAAAGGTTTCTAACCAATGTTCAGACACACACATATTCAAAACACACGTTGTAGCCTGCCTGCTGATGCTCACGGTACACAAAGATGCCACACGTGTATTGAAACAAACATGACTCATATTTGAAGTGCACGTACACCCAGAGTAACATATGTTAATGGACTAGAAATGTAATCCCCACAGGCAAATACACAGAAATAGATCTTCAGCTGCTCAGACTATGTGTTCTGCTACATCCAGATGAACTTCTGTCTGTCCTGACTGCCTTGTGGCATCGTCGGCAGAATAGACTGGGCTGTTTCCAGAGAGTTTCTCTTTCTCCTATGTTCAGTTGTTCAAGACACTCACTGAAAGAGAAAATAATGATTTTTTTAAAGATTATTCACTTTTTTTCTCATATTGAGATGTCACAAATTACAGCATGAGCCTGGGATTACCATGTGCAAGTACTTTTAAGTAAATCACCTGACAGGTCATGAGCAAACCTTTTAGACGGTATACGCCTAATTTCTACTTGTGGTGTGTGTTTTCTCAAAGCTTTTCCTCTTAAATATCAGAAGATGCAAGGAGACAGTAAAAGGATGTGGGTAACATCTAAGGAGACCTGCACAAAATGTCTGAGATGAAAGCTACTTGCTTTGCCTTTTTACCATGAATTCAAAACTTAGTATAGCATCACTAATTCTGTGGCCTTTCAACTACTCTCAGGTGATTTATGGTTTTGTGCTGAAAGGCTATAGCAAACTTAACGGTTTTGCATGGTTGAAGCATAAAATAAGGTGGAACCTGAGAGATTCCACTGGGTGTAGGTTTAAGAGAGAGTTGGAGTCCAGAATTTCAGCCAAAATGCCAAATTATGAAGCATTTACTTGCATGAGGGCATGGCAAAAAAAAATTCTAATTAATGTTTTTCAGAAAATGTTTTTCAGTAACATCAAAATACTTACAGGCTCACAACACTTTTAGTTAATCAGCCATTCTAAAAGGAATCCCCAAAAGTCAAGGGCATTTTGTCTTGCCAATTTTTGGATGGAATGTTTTGTATTTTCTTGCTCAAAACGTCATTTCCTTCCAAGAGGGTTGAAATCAAATGCCTTTTTCCATTGTATAGTGAGCAAAACAGTTCATAAGGTCTAAACTTGTTTGTTTGTTTGCTCATTATCTTGTCCAAGGTCCAGGAGTCGGGATTCTCTCTCCTAAGGAAATTCCAGAAGTCCTAGGCACAAAAGTCATGCTTACTCTTTCTGAATGGTGGAGTCCTACATTCCTTTCATTACAGTGACAGGAATCTAGCTCAGTCATCTCGTTGTCTGCAGTTCGATGGCTAGAGGACATTCTTATGGGGCCAGTTGTGAGTTCAAGCACTTTCTGACCTACAACCCAGTTTCCTATTCCCTGAGTAAGTCCTGTAGTCTGAAGACAGCTGTGGTCTCCTTCTGGAGTTTGGGTGCATAAACTGGAGAATTTCAA
Source organism: Heliornis fulica (assembly GCA_013399135.1). Classification (NCBI taxonomy): domain Eukaryota; kingdom Metazoa; phylum Chordata; class Aves; order Gruiformes; family Heliornithidae; genus Heliornis; species Heliornis fulica. The sequence continues at coordinate 432,995 of VXBZ01005007.1, read as the reverse complement.
GTTTTGACTGCTAGTCATACAGAAGTATGAAGCTGCAGACTGCATCCTGAAACTGAAAAAGAGGCAGTATTTGAGATTTCAGCTATCTTTGGAATAGAGAAACCTCTCCCCTCCCTATCTGGAGTCCATTCACAGCTGGAAATCCTAGGAATATCCTAGGGAAGTAGCCCTTCTGAGGTGCTGCAGCACATACCATAGTGGTAAGCAAGACCTTGTCTTAGTCTGGATTTTTCCTCTAAGGTTGTGCTCAGCCTTTGCCTCAGCAAAAAGTCTTCATTTGGAGACTAGTAAGTTTCATGCAGCTGGACTCAATCCTACTTTGCATCCTTCTCTCCTTCTAGTGATTCTCAGGGACAACAAGACTTAGCAAGAAAAATAAATAAAAATATCGGGCTACAGAACGCTATTGAATTTCCTTGGTAACTTATACAAATCCATTTTCCTAGTTGCAAAGTTCTCTGATGTTTACCTACTTGTACATCCCTGAAGGCCTTTTGTATGGACAGAGCAACATCATGCAGGCAGGGCTGGAGAGCAGCCTTTTTCCCTCTGTCACCGAGAGTAGAGGAAAAAGGTTCCTTTCAGGTCTCCACCCCAACAGTCTCTTCAAAACGTCAATTGCCAAGCTCTATAATAGAAGCATAACAATTTTTTCCCTCCTCTGGCAGTCTAGTTTACATATATATATATATATATATACACACCATATATATATACACCATATATATAGAGTCAATATTGTGTTTCTGGGCAAACCAAAACATGCAGTCCTTCTGTCCAGTAACAGGGAGAGAAATGTATGAATTTCATATGCTTAAGTACATTAATAAATAAAGCAATCAATTTCTGATGCCTATCCATATTTGTTGTTGAGTGTTTTTTATGCTGCTATGCAGTTTTTAGTTGGCCTTGAAAGTTAGAGCTTGTTAGAACCCTTAAAGTTTACTTAGTCCCGCCTATAACCAAACTCTAGCCATAACTGTACCTCGCTGATTCAACAGATGAGGAAGCAAGTCCTCAAAATAAAAACTCCCTACCTTTCCTCACTTCAAAACCTGTTTAAAGAACTGTGACCAACCCAGCACTTCACAGGATAGAATCCAGGGATCATGGATAGCTCAAAGAGGTGGAGGCTATATGGGTTTCAAAAAACATCACCAAACCAAAACAAATCAAACCAAAAAGAAACTCCCTTATTTTTAAAGCTGCATCTCTACCTATTTACTTGATGGTTCTGCTGTAACACTACATAGCAACAACCTAAGCATTCTCTCTTCCCTCAAGACGGTATCCAAGTAACAAGGGAAACTAGAGAATTAATAAAAATATAACAGGAATCTGATTTAAGTGTCTCACTTGTGTCAGCTAAAATAATTTCCTTCTACTGCGCAGAGTGGTTGTGATGAGAGCTTTGCTCTAATGAAGGTGGAAGCAATATCAGAAAGGAAATACAGAAAAATTGACTACTGTGACATTTGAGCATAATATTTAAAAGCAGCGATGTCAATTATTGATCTCACCTGTTAATAGCAACTATAAATTTCTTTCAAAACAACATTTCATGAAAAAATATGTATCTTCCTTTCTTTCCAGTTATCTTGTTGAAATGTTCATCGCCAGGAAAAATTGATCCCAACCTAAGGCAATTTCTCAGGGGGATTCAGGACCCCCAGAGTAGCTGGCAGGATAGGGATCTCTGAACTTCAGAATGACTTTGGCAAAGTTTGCCTGTTAGTTTAATTACAGATTTTCAGGCCTGATGACAATACATTACACTTAATGTTGCTTTATTTCTTTTACCTTTGTTACCAGGATCCAGGATTTCCTTCAAGCACTGTCTGGGACACACACACACACACACACAAATAATTAGTATATTGGTGTGTTTCTTTGAGAAGTTTAGGTAGAGATATGTCAGTTTCTATGGTAACAACAAGACTTTTTTATTACTAACAGAAAAATAGGTGTTGAGATAACCTCTTGTAAACTGTCGGTGCAAAAGTTATTTTGAGTCTCAGATACTGCTTTCAATTAATACATGTTTAATTTGCAAATAATGGGACAGGCTTCTTTAGGAGTTACACGATTCTCAGGTGTGTAGTGTGAGGTGTTGAGTTTCAGGTATGTATCAGGAAAAAATACTATAACGAGTCAGAAGAAAAATATTCTGTGAGGAACGCTTTCTGTTTTCTGTGGGTTCATCATAGTATTATTTTTGTAATGTGATTATTTTATTGTTCAAAAGAACTCACTGCTGAGCTCAGGCATTAAGGAAAGTTCAAGTAAACAAAATGAAACTGCAACTTGATTCCTGATGATGGTTTTTGTTTTAACAGAACATTAAGAAGTCCTACCTTTGGCAGGTCAATAGCTATCATGACATACAGACCTGCTATTGTCACTGTCTATAGTAAAGTGTGTAATTTCTTAGTCAAAATAACATGGCCTGATGTGACTTCTGTGTGCTGTCTGAATGGGCTACAAGAGTGCTGGTAGAGGATGATCCCAGCCTGTGTAGTTCTCCTGGTTAGAAGAAAAGCCAAGAAGTGTTTCATGTGCACATCCTTTGCACAGACACTCACACTTTCAGCCAGCTCTACACCAGATGTACAGGTTCCTGTTTCAACAGCCCACCAGCATCAGTAGGAATAGGGGCACGTTGAGACCGAGGAGGGGAGGGTTGCAGTACTCTATATTCTCTGTAGTACAAATTGCATATCCCTCATAAATTGGGTCAGTCATTCCTATCAACTCTAATTCATGTAAGCAGGGCATGCACAGTTTCAGAGCAGCCCAGGAACTATAGGTAGGAAGACGACTTAGTGGTTTTCCTGAGCTTTCAGGCTGTAATGTACTGTTTGATTAACAGAGCCCAAAATGTGACCAGACTTAGTGATTCTAGTCCTTTTTCAAGCCCATCGATTTGAGCAAGGCTTTGTGTAGGCAACCTTGTAAATGGTAAGGCTAAAGTCCATAGCATGCCCAGGGTCATAACCTGTCCCTTCTCACAGCCTTACAAATAATAATAGCTTGTCCATCCTCTTTTGCTTTATGGAACAATATGGTGGCTCCTTTGCCTCAAAGGAGAAAGAAGTCCTGGCTGCTCTAATTGAAGCAATGCCAGCTGTTTGGAGCTGCTGGAAACTAAACTGTGAAGCCATTACTGCTCAGCAGAAAAATGTTTTTAAAAGTCAGTCTCTGTTTATGGATAGTACTTATCTGTCCCCATTACAGTGCTCTCTGAACAAATCATAGCTTTCAGTGTGATAATCTCTGAGACAGGTAAACATCGTTATTTTGCAGACAGGCGATCTTGCAGGCACAGAATTGAGAAATTTTGTTGTTCATACTACAAAATTTTATAGGTCATGCCTGCATCCACACTTAATTTTGAAGCCTGATAAAAATCCTGAACTTCTGTTAGTCAGGTTAGACCAGTTCATCCAGCAACACAAGGTCTGCATAGTAGCAGTCCACTGCTATCACGCCTGTGTAGGCACTCCTGTGTAGGCACTACCTGTCCCTCTACAAACAGTATTTTGTTAACGATCTCACACTCATACTGTCACTTTTGCAGAATTTTCCTAGCTGTACTTTTCAGCTTGGAGGTTTAGGATTACAGTCATTCCCTTTGAATGCCCCAGTGTGGTTTTTTTTCCTTCTAACTGGGTGAGTTCAGAGAAATCAACCATGAAAAGCAACTTGAGCTTGAGTATTTGCCTGAACCAGTATAATAAAAAAATACACAAGCCAATATCTGGACACTTAGAAGAAATAACTTGGAAAATGTCAAAACAAACTTGGAAGAAAAAGAGGAACAGACAGTGGAACTACCACTGCAAATGTATTTGGTAGTACTTTTCAAGCCACATGATACTCCAGGGTTTCAAGAGAATTCATGTAATTTTAAAGGAAGAAAAGGAAATAAAGTGAATTGAAACACCAGTAAATGAGCTAAGATGCTGTGCAGGTCTTCCCACAGCAAGTTGAACTCCTTCAAAAGTTTCCAAAGGATGATGCAGAACCAGCCATTACACAGTGTAGACAATTCCTTTCCTAGTATCACCCAGGTTTGAGCACCTTGTACTTTCTGTTGACAATGATGGCATGAACTGCAAAACTGTCCTTTCCATGCAACACAAGTGAATAAAGAGTATTTTTTTATATAACAATCTCTGATGCAAATCAAAACAGCCAGAATTTTAGCATTTGTTTTTCATTTGTTTGTAAAACAACAAAGTCTCATTTCGATATACAGACAAGAATTTTTTCCCTTTAAACTGAGATATAATGATTAACTAAGAGATAAAATGTACAACAAGAAACAAATAAACAGCAGTTCCCTGAATATGTAGCTCTTCAGTAAGATTGGTAAAAGTTCATGGCAGCTATTATTGACCACATACTGCACATTAAGAAAGCATCCTGCTGTCCACCTCTTCTCATCTCCATCAGCCACAAAGGACTTGGAGAGGTTTTGATAAATGGCTTTGTGCTTTGATTTCCTAAATCCTCCTGTCTCTTTACCTGATAGAAGTTCTCTGCCTTATAAACACTCATAACCATTTTGATAAGCAACAATCAGCAGTCAAGTGCATCAGTAGGTTTTGAGCCCACCAACATCTGACCTAGTTATAAGTCATCTCCACCATCTTTTTTTTTTTTCTCACCACTATACTTCCTGCTATGCATAGAAAATAGCTAAATCATTCCTCACTACTTGTCCAGGTCCTTATGAGCAAGAGGGGTGAAAAGGTAGGCTGAGTCCTTAAGAACCACAATTAGTGTTGCAACAGCATCTAAATATCTGCATATACTGACTAGGATAAAAATGTCTTTTTGTGGCTTTTCAATAACCATTATTGAAGTATTTGTCATGAAGCTTCTGAGATTAATGAGCAAAGTACCCCAATGATTCACCAGTGCCATTTCTGTGCAGGTGCTCAGAAGGTGAAAAGAAAAAGCAAAAAGCAAAAAAAAAAAATCAAAGCATCTCCTAAATTATTACCACAGGACAGTTCACTGAATCAGTCAGAGACTCTCAGTTCTTTCAGTCTCCTGAAGCGAAACTGTCTTCAAGGTCTTGGGTACCTCAGTGGTGTCAACTTTCTCTGTAGTTTTCCTCAAGCCAACTAGATTGACAGAGAGTAATTGAGAGGAGTTACAACCTTCCTTCCTTACCCCACTGCCACCCAAGTCTCATCATGCTGCTTTTATGCATGGAGCCTGGGCTGGGTCCAGTACTCATCTCTGGGCACAATGTTTTCCACAGCTGAAAATCCCACCCTTGGTAATGGCTCCACACCTGCACCACAGGCTGCTCAGACCTCTTTTCAGCAGCTCAAAAGGGACCTGTGCTGCTGTGCAGCTGGTCACTGGGTACCTGTAGCAGCTGCTGACTGTTGGTCCCTGTCTGCATCATCCTTTTTTTCGTCAGTGCCACGTGAGCAAAGGGACCTGGGTCTCCATCTCCAAAATTGAAAAGGTTCCACCAGTCCTTTTCCATCCAAGCTGCTGAGCAATGGTACATCTTATGGTATGTGTGGTTTGAGATTTGGTTGAATTAGGAATATGAATGAAAGGAACTGGAAGAACTTGCCCAAAGGACCTGTAGTTCTTGGAAGGAACAGTTTCCTCACGATGCACAGTAACACTTCCCAGAGAGAGCCCCATGACAACTCCACACAGAGATAAGGACAGAGGGAAGGCTGGAGAACCTAACTGGCACATCAGAAGGACCACATGCACCCCAAAAAGACAGAACCCAACACAGGAACCAAAGAACCTTTTGAGAAGAGACATAGTCAGCAAGGCTATATACGAAGTCCAACAGCCAACATCTTCACGCTCTAGACATATACTTGCACTACTTCAGCAATAGTGCTCAATCTCATAGGAATGTCCAATACAAAAACCTGCAAATGGCAAAAAACTAAGCGAAGAAACAGTCATGAGGTGCCCATGACTGTGTTCATCATGAAAGACAAGTGACAGTGAGTAAATAGAACATTTTTTTAATGCTGAAAACCAAACATTTCTCTTGCAAGAATTTTTGTAGCGATTTCAAGACATAATTATCCTTCCTTCACACTTTTTTTTAATCCCAAAGCACTTCAATCCTGGATTTTCTTGGAGTGGCTCTCATACTATTTCCACCTTAGGAGGTAAGCATTAGTTCCTGGTTCCAAAAATCCTACACATAGCTAGCCTTATAAGCATGAGTGGCATGTCTGTTGGCTTGGCTAAAGTTTGCATAAGCATGTAGGTAATTTTAACCTACCTGAACTGAAAAGATCTGCCGAATCTTTTGAGGTTAGCCTACTCATAATAAAACTGGGTCATAGTCATCTCTTGATCAGCCATGCCACTTAAACTGGTGTGTAGTGATCTCATGATAAGATACGCAAAATCTTTTTTTATCTTAAACAGTCATTTGAACACTATATAATCGTTAAAGGGAAGTTAGCATGTCATTTTGTTCTCTGTATCTTTTACCAGACTGAAAATTACACCTCCTCTTCCTCCCTTGTCTGAATGCCAAGCTGAGCATGGCTAATGCTGGCCTTGCTTTGAATCACATACATACCAATCAGTACTATCAAAACCGGCAGCATCCTGGCAGCAGACAAAGTGGTATGCTGCAGGTAAAGGTATCACCAAGCCGTCAATCATTGCTTAAAGGCATTTGGTGTGGTGACATTTCTGTAAGAAGGCCACAATTTCCTCTTTGTGAACACAAGTATTTTCATGTGGAGTAGGCAGATCCAGCTTACCCCAGCCTCCTTTCAACTGCATTTCACCTGCCCAAACCCCCCCTCCATGAGATCATGTAGAAACAGCAGTTGAGAAAGGGTTTTATGGAGTTTGTTTGTTTTTTTTTTTTTTTTTTGTGTTAAACTAAAAAATCTGTGGGCTTTTTCAATGCAGGACTTCTGGTTTTATTGATTAAAAATTAAAGCTTAGGGATTTTCAAGGATTTCTCAAAATCATCTGGTCTCCAAAACAGTGATGATGTTTCTCAGTTATCATTTTCCAAAAACACACTTTCACAGAGATTATCAGGAACTTTAGTGCACTGAACTTCAATGAAACCTGCTTTTAAAATGTAAGCATGAACGCTGACTGCATGGCCATGGTTGCACTCCCAAGGAATGCATTTTCGACGCGCTTCATTTTCAAATCCCACTTGGTGTTTCCCTCGACTCCTTCTTCACTCAGTCTGTCCACTTGCAGGAACTATCTCCTCAAAATTTTTGGGTTTGAATTAATTTTCCTCCTTCTCTGAGAAGCATCCTCAGGCCACTCTTGCCTTCAGCACGTCTCCCCGGGATGGCAGAAATTTGGGGTGCTCGTTGCCAGTTAGGAGATGCACTGCTGGCTCTCAGGGGAAAGATTTGGGCAGGAGGGGAGCAGGAGGAGCTGGGTTTGCTCCCTTGCAGGCACTAAGCAGTAACCAACAGCAGCGGCAACTAATTTGCATTAAACTGACCTAATAAAGGACACGGAGCTTGATTTCTGTAATTTGGAGTCAATCAAAAGCAAGTAGAAAAGTGTTCTGGGAATGAAAGAACCCAAATGGCAAACAGATAGAGGTACAAGACCTCTTTTCTTCCATGATTTGTTAAAATAAGTGGTAAATGCAGTGTGAATGAAAACTTCCTCGGAGGCATGACTGTGGGGCATTTCTACAGCTCCAATTCGATCAATTAAAACTTGTCCCATTATGAAGAAGTCTAAGGAGAGATCAGTTTTGATTTCTGAAATAGTTTTTCAAATTATGCCTGCAGTTTCAAGGAAAATGTTTCTCTGTCAGAATACCAGATTGGTTTAAAGCAGATCAAGCATAAACCGCTGGAAACAGACTGTTTTCTCTCTGAAATGAAACCAAACAGATAAATAAAAGAGTAAGGATTTTCTGGGTGCATGGAATTTGACACAAAAAGCATCTGAAAGTACGTCCCAGACCTCCACATTAGCTCTTGGCTTCTCTGCACATAAGAAGAAAATTAACGGGTTTAAGAAGCGCATATGAAATTTTCCATCTGGCCAACAACATGGATGTTTCTGCTCACTGTGACAATCTGAAAACGCTGCTGAGATGTTTTAAAGTCAGTGTTTATATCTCAAAAGCCAAATCTTCCACAGCTAAGGTGGCCCTTCCCGCTTCCCTGGGATATAAATTAGGACAATAAAGTACATTGAAACTCATTTTTAAAGGTTTATAGCCATGTTATATGTATGCTTTGATAAGTGCTCTTTAAAACCCATCTTCTTACTCTGACGCAAGTATTTAATTTCAAAGTTGTTTTTTATTTTTCCCTCCATCAAGGAACATTTAATAATTGGGTTTTAAGCACACAAATCTGTTGTTTATATTTGCTTGCTAATTAGCTCAGCATTGTTAAACGCATGTGTCATGTGAAGGCATACTGCTACAACCCCTAACTTTCAAAGGCTTCGGGTACTTTGGAAAAACTGATGATGTTATGACAGACAGGTAAAGAGCACCATAAAGCTGTCTGCTAGATACAGTGTATGCAGAAGCAATTTGCCTTCTAAAACTCTGAACATGATATTCTCTAATATTTCCTGGCAGATCTTCAGTAGCTAGAAAATAAGCATTTCCATATGTAAGAAAATATTCCTTTGAAATGTAGATTTTTTTTTACAAGAAAAGAACATGGAGAGAACTGCATTTTTTAAGCTAAGGGTTCATTATTATTTATTTTTCTGCTTTGAAAAATGTTGTGCATTTCCCATACAGCACTTAGATGGTAATTGCAATTCTAGTATGAGCTAAATTACTCTTAACAAACCTCCAAGCTGTCTTTGTCCACTAAGAATAATCTCTCAATAAACAAATTTTGGCTAATACTTTAGCTCTTTACCAAATACTTGCATTATGTTAAATTTAATATACTGCAGCATACATTACCGCCTTCATCTAAAATTCAAAATATATTCACAACGCTGTCTCTCTGTTCCACCGCTTTTACAGTGTTTTCCCCTTTAAGGAAAGCAGTTTAAATGGTTGATAGTCATCTCAGTTGCCACAACCACATGATGCAATCTATTGTCAAATTAGTAGGTGGCAACAAGTGGAAACAGATTCCACCATCAGTAAAGTCGATCACATGATTTCATCTGTTCGTGGTCATACGATCCCTTGGTCCCTTCCTCCTGTTTGATCCCAAGGCCCTATCCTCACGGAAAGCTGATCTCTGATACCTTAAAAGCAACTGTTTAAATAAGAGGGTTTGTCGTTCCGGTTGGATTTCACAAGGTGGCATTTGGTAAGTGTGCAGGGAATGGAACTATTTAGCACAGAAATTATTGCATATTTTTTTGAAAAGTGGTCCAAACGCAGAGATGTTTTGCCAAGTCAGAACTAAACTTAAACAAAATACAAATAAAAGACTTAAAAGAAAAAGACCAAATCTAATTAAAAGCCCTATAAAAAGATATACTTTTCAATACTTCTACGTACTTATAACGCATGGATGAGGCCCATATCTGCAGTGCAAATAGAGTAATCTCTCTAGTATGAAGTTAGCAGTATTCACATATGAATCAGTGAAAAGATGTGGGGGTGGAGTAAAGGTGGAGGACAACTCGGTATAAAAATAGCTACAAACTTGTCACATAAATGGAAGATTAAACTATTTCTAACCAGAAGCAGTCTGTCTTTCTTATGGAACAGTGTAAAGTGACTTAACATCTACTTTAAGTGCTATTAAAGTGACCATCACAAAATACAAAGCCAATCAGGTGTTCTCAGTTCTTTCTAAGCTTGTGAAGTGTCTTCGGCCCTTCCTGGTCCAGCAGAGCCAACAAATTCTAGGTCCCAAGGCCAAGGTTTTGGGTTTCCATGTTCACCCTGTAATGATAGTAGAAGGGACAGTTGGGAATGGGAAGCATAGATGTAGCAGCAAAAAGCTTGGTGGAAAACCATAGTGAGAATGACAGACGGAGAGCTTTGCCCTCCCCCTCTATGCACTGTACCTGAAAGCCAACTGAAGCAGTCACAGGGACTTGAGGACTCTCCCACCATCATACCGCAGGTGTTCTTTATTTCCCAAAAGATTTCTGGAAGAGAGCAATCATTCTGTGCGCTAATAACCTACAGGAGAGACCATTTGTCAAGGAGTGCAAGTTTCCTTCTGACACATCAACACCAGGGAAACGTGTTTTCTCACAGCCCCCTGCTCAGGGCCCAGCCTTTAACAAAACAATACCGCATAACTGATCGTCTGCAGTACTGCTCTGCATTAACTATCTATCCCAGTTTGAAATGAGGACAAGTGTAATGTTCTTCTGAAATGGCTCTTGGCACCCTGGACCACCAGCCAAACATTGATTATTCGTGAATAATGTGATTCACACTTAATAGGTTGGTCAGTTGAATTAAACATAAATATTTGTGCTGTCAAGTAACATTCAAAGGCCAATGCAAACGTTTTTCTGGAAAGGTAAATGTCAGAGGCTTCATTTTTGGAGAACTGCAAGATAATGTGCAGATCAATAGGATCACCGTTTCTCTAACAACTATGGAAATGCTAGATACAGGGGACAGCATGTGTTTGGATTTCTCAGCCCTTACTCAGATCAGCTTTGACTACAAAAAGAATCCGGGGTTATAAAATATATCTGACAACACCTAGTGCTGCATCCTCTATAAACTCTTTCCACTGAAATTTGGTTGTCTTGCAGTGTAGGAATTTGGGAAGCCTGGAAAAACACAGAGCTAAATGTGGGTCCAATTCAGAAAAGCTCTGAAGCATGTGCTCAACTTTCCTTGGGTCTTAAACTCCACTGAAGTTAAGCACGTGCTTAGATGCTTTGCACTGCTAAAACTGCTTTATTAGTGAGCAGTTTCACGGACATAAAGAAATACAATAAAGCTGGAAGATGATGAGAGGCAGAAGTCCTCAATCTCAGAGGTAAATGCCCTCTATTTTGTGTGTGTAGTCACTCATGTAAACAGATCTGCATTTAATTGTATTTCAGTTCAATTCAAACATATCTGTATTTCATGTAGTTGTTCTTGTAAACAGATCTACTTGCAAAAAATATTTATGCAAGAAGATCAAGTATTTGCACATCTAAGGAGCCATTTTGCATGGGCAGAGTTGTTTACACGTATGGATGAAAAATAGGGATACACAGATAGTGGAGTGACTCTGAAATCTTGACACACATTGCTGCATAGGATAAAGCTGGAAGAAAGTCAACAGGCAAGAATTATCTAATTAAAGGTCTGCAGTCATGTATGCATTTGGAATTAGTTCTAAAGTCTCTGCAGAAAGAATCTACTGCAGTAAACATTTTGTCGTCACTAATTCTGTCCAGATCCACTTGAAGCATAACCCCTTCTGAAGATTCATTAATACATTTTAGATTGAGAGGAAAATCAGCAAACAGTTTGTTTGGAAAGTTGCCAAAATAAGATTGATCTTGAGACACGTGCAGTGGAAAAATATTGGAACTTTATTCACTCTCAAGAGAAAAAGAAAAAGACAAAAAATCAGAAAAAAAAACCCTAAACTACTGAGGATCTGAGAGAGAAATCTGGCTCTTGGTATTTTAAAACAAACAACAACAAAAAAAAAAACCTCTGAACATGCACTCGTTGCTATAGAGAGAACTTCTTACTTTCAATCACAACTGCAGATGTGGTGGGGTTGAAGTGAATATGTATGTCTGATAATACTGAACAGCTATGTAAAAAGATGCATAAAAGTGAGCTACACCCCACCGGCCC
>VXBZ01005007.1:397213-421187 GCA_013399135.1 Heliornis fulica | reverse complement strand
ATAATTTTGAGTTATGCACTGACTGCTCAAAGGAATATAGGAGCATTCCACAAATAACTGAGACCTAAGTAACCTTAAATAAAACGTAACAGTTGGCCAAACAGTAGTTCTTGTTTACAGATAATGCATGAAAAGCAGTACAATAAAACATGCATTAAACAATAGTCAGATGTAAAGAATTTACATGTAGCTGCCTGATCTCTCTGTGGGGAAAACCAGGACAGAAGGTCTGCAGTCACTAATGAGGAGCAAATAGGAGCACATCTTACCACACGAAGTAGTAAGGAGAGTTCACTGCCTGAGCATCCTCATCTCATCCCCACCCAGATCAGTGCCTTTTTTATCAGGGTGAGTCCCTCCCGACACAAATAAAGCTCACTGCACGGGTCTTCTTTAGATAGGGTAGCATAGTTAAAAGCTCCCTGCTGTTTGAAGGCATTAATACTTAATGCTCAGATCATAGTACCACCAAGGGGCTGCTGATCAAGGCCACATCATAGGGGCACAAATAGGGGAAGTAACAGTCAAAGAGTTTAGGCTCATTTGTATGGTCCCATCAGGCCATTTCTGTACCATTTGATGGATCTATCCAAGCTCATTGTCAAAGTGCTCTTTTTGCACACCATTTTTATGAGGGCTTGGTCGTACCTACTGTTTTCAGCAACTCTTCAAGTCCCTGTTGGTGCCTGCTGGTGGGTAGGATGTAGGAGTGAGTGGGACTAGAGCTGGGGTGGTCTCCAGAAGGAAGATGCAGCGGCCATGCCACGTGACTGGGCTGCCTCATGCACGCAAAGCCACCATGCCGCTCTCCACACAACGATGTACCTCCTGCCAAAGCTTGTGTTACTTGGGCTAGCGGGGTGAGGACTTGGGTGACCGTAAAGTTGTCTTCGTAAGTATATCATGAGGACTAACATCAGGGACCAAGACAGGATATTCAAGCTAAGAACAATTTTGGCACAAGGAGAAATGACTGTGAAATAGCCAAGGGATTTAGAATCTGTTTCTCAACCATCAGCATAGTGAGGTTTTGGAGCAGCCAGACTTTTGAAAGAAAAAAAGGGGCAAAATCCTTAGGTATTTACGAGACAAAGAACAATCTGTCCATGAAAAGCACAGTGTGCTGTGGCCACCTGGAACAGCCGATGACCGGCCTTGATGAGTAAGATCTCAAATTTCCAAAGGGTATTTTCTACAGCATTCATGTGTTTATCATTCTCAGACAACCCAGGATTCACATGATGTTGACAACTGCAATATATTCTTTATAAACGGCAATTGGATCTTTGAATCTCCAGACAGTTGAGAAACTAGTTTCTCTCACCTGTTTAATTAACCATGTCATGTTTTCCAAAGAGAATTAATTGTCTCAGTGAAGCAGTAAGGAGACTCAAAGGTTCAAAAGAAAAATAAATACGAGCACGCAGCAGAGTAAACATTTATCCAATAAACATTTTCACAGCTGAGTTTCAAACTTCTCATGTTCCAGCTTCTTATATTTTATCATCTCATCCCACTTGGTCCTGGCACCACATCTCTTTAAGACACGCCTCATGGGAAAACACTGCCTTGGTAATCAAAACATTTAGACGGCAAAAGAAATATAAAACAATTCTCAAGGAAGTTTAATGGTGCAGTGACTGCTCCGAAACCAAACCACAACTTTTCCCTGTCCAGTCTTTAAGAATTGATTAACAGAATCGGTTTTACATCAGGCTAACCCTACCCTGATCAGATCAAGTTCTGGCAGATGTTCCCACTGAGTAGAACATAGTAACTCTCCTGGTGACAAGCACAGTACATCTTCTGCCCCTCAGATTGGCTGTTGCTGTTTTCCACAGCCAGAGTTAACCCTAAAAGTCTCAATTTTAACCAAATTGAAACTATTTGCTTTTTTTTTCCTCTAGTTTTTGGTGGGGATTTTTTTTTTTTTTGCAGCTGCTTTCATTTCTGCTTTTACCACCATTTTATTTTTTTTAGCATTACTCTGAGAATGGAGTAAACAGTTCAACATGAAAAGGAGAAATGAAAATGGTCTTCAGATAGCTGTTCCTATAGTGGAAAGCATTTTTAGCATTCAGCTGCGGTTACATGATGGAAGAAAACCTTTAGGGTATCTGTGAGATGGGTAAAGTGGCAATCATTGAAATGATGATGTTAATCATTGTCAATTCAATCCTGAGAGGGCTGAGGCCCTTTTCCAAAGACGGTGAAAGTTTCTAATTCTCTGTAACATGATCCTGCACAGAATGTTAAAGGGAGAGACCAGCATTTAGTATCTAAGCTGAGCAACTTCTTTAATAAAAAGGAATGGGGATAAGTCATGAAAAACCTACATGAATTTCAATAAGAAGAGGTCCATTTTTGGAGGAAAAAAATGTGTATTCTGTCTCTGGAAATCTCCTTGTCATTTTACAAGCTTCATACTTATAGTCTTGAATATTTCTTAGTTCTTAAAAAACTGTTGTGCTACCTGCCTTTAGAAGCAGGTTTTAATCCCAGACTCCTCAAAGGTTTACTAGCCTTTAGGTGAGATTTTCAGAAACCAGACTAATATACCACAGCTTCAGTGAAGTTGGTGGAGATAAGCCATTTATCATAACCAGCTAAGGGTCCCCTACAAATTTCAGCTCTAAAGAGGAGTATGTCTCTCAGAAAAATTAGACAGCATGCTGTCAGATAAGTTTATTTTTGAAACCTGATGATATGTTAAGTATGGTTTAGATTTTACATCAATCAAACAAAACTGAGAAACACCTTCCTTTGGTTTGTGCTGTTTTGGCATGGTTCAGAATAAATCCTAAATGCTTAATCAATGCTTTAATAATTCCACATGTATATGACCTTGATCTCATTTCTACTTTTTCTTCCACTTGTGCTTACGTGTATGTGTGTTTAAATCTGCTCCTGTTCTCCCGCACTTGGTGGTAAAATTCCCACAGCTGCATTTTCCTGGTTTTCCAAGCAGCAAAAACTTGGCAGCCTCTGTGTGGCCCTGGGTGTTCAGCCTCTCTGAGATTGAGCTCCCCGTGCCAGAGGTCCTCAGCAGCAGAGCAGAACATGCAGATACTCCCTTTCAAACTAATAGAAACACAGAATTTCTCTTCCTGTGACTAAAGGAAGGGAGTCGGAAAGTCCAAGGAGCCATCTGATTTTTTTTTTTCTGAATAATATCCCAAGTGCTTGACATAGCTACTACAGTGTGGGAGGGAAATGGATTTACCCCATTTGAACCATGTAGGTACAACTGGTGGCATGGCTCCCATGCTCTTTTTGAACTGGTGACTGCAAGAAGAGAGACTGTGATTGCTTCCTGTTGAAAAGGAGCCCAAAGAGAAGAAGATTTTGAGCTTCCTCATCTCCCCTCACTTGCACACCTGCTCCCAGGCAGCCACAGTCTGGCTATCAGTAGATGCAATAATCTCTGCAGCATGAGAAACAACCAAGCTGCTGAGCCTCGAGTGTACCTGAAAGCCATCATGAGACGTTGGGTAAGGGATTTTTATTTTTTTTTAAGATGTGCTTATAAATCATTAAAGTGACACAGCATGGGCTTGGGGTTTGTTTTGCAAGCTAGAATGGGAATTGTAACATCCGTATTTCAAAATACACACTCACCCTTGCTCTCCCGTTTCCTGTGAATGGCGTCCAAATTTAACCTTTCATTTCTTGAAGAGCAGTATCTTATATTTTATTTGGTAGACTAAGTAAACAGCTGAGTACAGCAAATCCAAGGAGCTCTTTTAAAACTATCAGCTAACATCAAAATAAGTGCATTTAAAACATCCCCCAGGAACTTCAAAAATACACCACTTACCTGCTGCCAGCTGTTTCGCTCACTTCTACGTTAGTGGAGCTGGCATAGGCTCATCTCAATCCTTTGTGACCCCCCCGAAGTCTCAAACTAGCCCCGTCTCTGCTGTGTCGAACAGAGTGGTAAAGGGCAGCCTGAGAGGAGCTGGCTGCCAACTTGCTTTAATGTTTCCCAGTGTGTTTTTGAGGAGCAAAATTATCTGTGACAACCGGTGGCCAGGCACCCAAGCATGATTATCAGAGTGCCCACTGAGGGGAGAGACCGTGATGCACAGGAAGGCCCATTCTCCACATAAGGTGGTGAGACAAAAATGTATGTCCCAACAGCACACTGTCACGGGCACCGGGGGCTCCGGTTGTGGGGTTCACTGCCTCGGGGAATGACTACATGTTGCCTGTTGCGGTCTGAGGTGCATTTGAAGTCAGGCTCCAGAGTTGAGGCTCACAGCTGAGGGAAGGCTTGTAAAGGCGGGCGATCTAGGCAGTGACACACGTGAGCCTTGTTCTGAGCAGCAAGGCCTGAGCTGAAAGCTGGTTGCCACACATGCCAGCAGGAACAAACCAGGGAGATGTGGAGCTCAGCGTCCTCTTTAAGGGCTTTTGGATGGTGGCTGTGGGAATGGCTCCAGTTCTAGTGGGAGGAATGGGGAGGCACAACCATGCAACACTTCACATGACAAAGAGGACATGCAATCTGTGGCAGTGACTGTTGAAGATTATAAACCTCTTTAATTTGCACCCCCTCCCTATGCTCCCACAAATCAGTGCCTCAGTTGCCTGCAATGTAACAGTCTGGACCTAATGAATCAGAAGTTCTGCGCCCAGCATATTGCTCTGAACCATGCAGGCATGGAACCTCACACATCCTCTGTGATGAAATTTAGACCTGACCCTGCTTGCAGCCAAGCTAATCCCTAGACTGCGATGCGCGAGTTTGCTGCAGTAGCTGGGCAACCAATTGTTAAATATTTCTATTTTCTCTTCTGGCTGCAGCTTCCTTCTGCAGCTGACACGATGCACTGCTTTCTCTGCAGCAGCTACCTTAGTCTTGGCTGTCAGCAGGTAGGGAGGTGACTGCTGATAGACTAGATTTTGGTTCTTGTAGCCATTGATGATGGTTGCATTGCTTCCCTTTCAGTGAGTTTTTTAAAAATCTTTTTCTTTTTCTTTTTCTTTTTCTTTTTCTTTTTCTTTCTTTTTTTCCTATTTTTTTTTAATGTCACTTTGAACATGCAGGCAGTGTGCCGCGAATCATGACATGCCAGTTCCCGTTTACCACAAACACAAGCATACTGATGTCCCAGTTACAAGAACAACATCCGATGGCCCTTCGCTACCTCAGATCGCACGTGTAAGATTTGGGATTACTGCAAGAAATTTTTGGCAATTCCATTGTGCTAGTGGGATCTGGAAAACCTTTGGAAATCTCACTGAAGTACCTAAGAGTGTATTTGTAGAAGCCTGAGGACAGGCCCCCATACTTGCAAGCACTGGCCTGAATAACTAGGGTTAATATAAGCTCTCTTGATAAATCTGGCTCCCGTGTCTATGCCAAGGGTTTCAGAGGGTGGCAAGTCTGGGGAAGGGAGGGGCTTTCCACTTTGGTAGGCCCATCTGAGAACTTTTTAATCCTTCTTACTGTTACACTTTTCTATGCCTGCCAGCCCGCAAGAAGGTTTGAAAGTCAGCCTGACCTCTTGTGTGTCTGATCTAGATCCAACAGGGAATGAGATCAGGGAGCTGTGAGAAGCAAGCTTAATGGGGAGACTGCTGCAAATGTAGCAAAACAAATAATAGAGGCTCGAGGTTTTTTGTTGTAGAAAATACAGTGCTATGGCTTTTGGGTGCCAAGAGGCAGTTCTTTTAATAGCTACATTCTTTGTAATGCTGATGAGTGGCAATATAGAAAGATGAAAGTAGGAGGGCATTGTATTATAGTCTTACATATATTATGCCACAAAGAAAATGCGGTTGCTGGGTGGGGATTCTTCGCCCTCCTCCTGCTGAGCTATTCATACAAACTCTCCTCTGTGGATGGCAATCCCCATTCCATCTCTCCTAAATCCCAAGGGGTTTGCCAACCGACTTTCAATTTTTCAAGTGGAAATCGCAGGGCTGAATGGCGCATTGAAGTATTTCCTCCTACACCTCACTGCTCCTGAAGGAAGTGAGCAGACATTTTTTTTCCAAAAGATGTATGCCATCTCCTGGGAACAGTAGAAACTGCAAGCCCCTTGTATGGAAACCCCCTGTAAATTGCATTTGCCTCTTCTCGGCGGGCATGATGCAACCACCAGAACAAGGTCTGCCTAGCTAGGACTACCGTCCATTTCCAAATTTGTTGAACTGCCCGCATTTTACAGCAGCAAAACTCAAATGGCACTAAAAATGCCGTCATTTACTTTGTGCTCCAGAAGATTTGGATGTGTGCCAAACTGTACGTCGAGAAATGATTCGCCACTACATAAAACTAATCACTTACAAAGGCGTGGTGGAACTTACTGTACACTGATGGCTATATTTTAATGCAAGGGTTCGAGTGCTGAAATGCAGCCCATGGCGTCGCTCTGACGCATCTGGTTTTGTCCTACAGGACAAGCGTCAGAGGCAGAAGAAAAACAGAGATTTCTTTCATAAAACACCTCGCATGCTGGTTCTGTGGCACGCAAGAGAAGATATGTTTCTCTTAACTCATAAGCTGCAACTTGAATGCATCAAACCACAAACTTGTCTCCTTATCACCCTTAGGCTTTATTTTCGCTACTAATGTACCATTATCTTCCCCTTGACAAGAAGACACAACAACAGGGAATGAAACCCAAATTTATCAATTATTTATCCAAATTTTTTTTTTTCATTTTGAATTAATAGAAGTATAGGTGGATGAATCCTTTGTCTTTGAACTGGCACTTAAAACAAGCTAGTGATTTCACTGGGATGGGTCCTTGAAACAATGTGGGTAGACATGGATTCATACATAAAATGTTTTTCTGGGGGATGTCTTTTAAATATGCCTGCAAAAAATAATAAAAGTAACTTTGTTTTCATTAAGGTAGAACAATATATGCTTTTAAATAGTATGGGATGACGCACCGTATTCACACAGTGCCACATGGACATTCAATCTGCTTTTATCTGGTAAGCACTGTACTGTACCATCTTAAATTTCTTTATCACTTTGTATTACTTCCAGAGACCAGAAGGACTTTGGATAACAACTGTAATGGGAACTTTTTTTTTTTAAAAAAAAATCATCTGACAATGCCAGCCTTCAAACAAAATTTGCATATGTAATTTCTGAACTAATGTCATTGTACACCCTAGCAGCTTCCTGGGAGAGACATCAAGTCTCCTTTTTGGTGCACTTGCAAGTATGGAGCTATGAAGTACTCACAGCAGCATGGCTTATACTTTCAGGAAGGAAGAAGTAAGAAGTCTGCATGATCAGGAATCTAAATTTCAGAATACATCATCTTGATAACTGTCATAGAAAAATCACTAATTAAAAAAAAAACAAAACCAACCCAGATCTACACCAAGATATTTAAGTCTGAGCAGCCAGACCTACACCATAGTTAGGTGCCTGAAGAGGAGGTACCTGGCTTGCCTTGAAGGTGCAGATCTCCTTGATGTTGATGGCAGCTGTGCATTTCTCACAGTTTTGAAAACTGACCATTTTCATGTAAGCACCTTAAGTATGATGTGAGGAATCTGCCTGTAGGAATAAACACTTTCAAGGTCTGGACTTACACACAGGAGTAGCCTGCTGGCTGTCTGCTCATTCTGGCAAAGTACAGAGAAAATTAAAGTTAGTACCATCTAAGTGGATTTCTGCAATGTGTTTGCTATGTGTAGTAAGCATTTACTTGCCTTTCGAGACCATTAATTTTATATGTGTGGAATGGTTAGCTGAGACAAACCGCTTTTTTATAAACCATCAGCATGACACAGGACACTGTTCCACAGGCTCTCGTTATAACATCTCCATTGTTTGGGTGTCTCAGAAGTAGAATTTTGGAGGGTGGCCAAAACCAGAAGGAGAGTATATTTCTAAAGAGATATTCTTGCTATGCATACTCTGTCTCTGACCTGGACTTTTCTTTCACTCTCTCTGAAATTACTTCTCTCAGCAATGCCTATATTTAGAATTCTGAATCTTTAAGATTCCGTGTTTGTGCTGATGGTTGATGTATCAAATTTAGCGTAGCGATTAGAGGAAGGCTATTTTATTTTACACTATTTTAATTTAGTTTACTTTAACTTCCCATTTGCAAACTCCACTTCAGAAAGAAATAGAAACTCTTTTTTTCTGAAGCTAACTCACTCCCACAGTGAAAATCTGGCTAATCCCTTTGCTCTGAGGCAGGATGTAGAACACTCCAGGTTCCCCCACGCCTGGAACACAATGAACTTTTTAGGGTGGTTTCACTTCAGAACATTTATTACACAACTTTCACCACTAGTCCCATCAATTTAGGATTATTAGTGAACTAAGCAATCCTAATGAGGTATCTATTAATTTTTGTTATTGAAACAAGCAAAGATAATTCTAAATATATGAAGGACTGATGAGATGAAGTAAAAGGGCACTGATTTTTAGGGTCTGTATTCTCAATGGATTTTTAGTCTGTGCAGGGACAACAAGCCACAGGTGATCTCAGCTTGACATCATCATTCATGTCCCCACACCAGTTCTCCCATGCGGTTTCTCTTGTCAACAGACAGATACAAATACTAAAAAAAGCTTTAAAGGTGTCTTAAAGTTGAAAAATAAAACCCAGACTGAACATTGAAAGATTAGAAAGTAGAAAATTAGGAGAATGCCCTCTGATGTGACAGCCCAGTGATCCAAGGCAGGTAAAATCATCCGAGTTTATCAAGACTGAAGCAGTTGGGGGAGTGGTGGTGTTTATTATTTTTCCTCTTCCTGTTTAATCCCACAAGCTGTTGTCTGCTGAGTTCAGACTCCCCAGACTGCTGCTGTAAAGAACCTTGGACGTCACTACAGAAATCTTCTTTCAGTGGACAGCAGCAGTTAAACTTGCCCAACGTTACCCAATAAGGAAGCTCACAGATCGGTATCATCAGTGGGAAATGGCAGCAGAACTCAAGGGAAGGAGGGGGAAGGAAAGTTTGAAAGATTGCAGGCCATTGAGATAAATACAGAGCATGGAAACAAAACATGCTGTATTTATTTGGGAGGCCAGTGCCCCGAGCTGCAACAGAGGTTTTGGAAATGTATTAGAAGAAAAGCTTAATCTCTCACAAGCACTAGCTAAAGCATGTTTAAATTCTGTTTATGAAGCAGTTTAAGTGAATGTGGGCAATGGGAGTTAGGAAATTCTAACCACATTTGCCTAGTAGATTGCAGAAATAGTATCAGCCAAAGTTTAGGCATAACACTTTCTAGAAAAAATAAAAATAAAAATTCCAGCAAATCTCTATATGAAGTGACTGAGACAACAGCCATTTCCCAGGTCAGTTAAAATGCACATATTGACTGCATGAACAGTGATGTAGATGAACCAGACTTTAAAACAACTATTTTAATATGCCTTTAGCTTTAACCTAACATGCCTGTGAAACAGAGGGCAGTCAGACTTGTCAC
Source organism: Heliornis fulica (assembly GCA_013399135.1). NCBI lineage: Eukaryota > Metazoa > Chordata > Aves > Gruiformes > Heliornithidae > Heliornis > Heliornis fulica. The sequence goes on along the minus strand of VXBZ01005007.1, from coordinate 411,766 downwards.
AGAGCAATAAAATAAAAAGGCACTTTCTGTCTGGCATGTCTTTGATTTCTCTCTGAACAGCTTGGTTCAGTCAGATAATTCTGTTCATAGTTATATCTATTTACTCTTGGAGTAATGCCATCGAATTCAATAGTATTATATAGGCTTAGATTGCTTAAAGGAGAGGAAAATATGTGTGTTACATCATTGGAGTTGCTCTAGCAGTGCATTTGGCTTGTAATGTGCAGCTAATGTGCTAGATTATTTAACTGTTAGCGAGGTGAGACAAGCACAGGGCATAGTCTCAGAGGCCATAATACAGCAAGTATTATATTATTTTACTTTTCAGTATTCCCATATATGATTCATCTCTCTTCCCACTCACGCGGGTCGTTATCCTGGGGGCTGCAGCACATTGCATACACACAGCACATGCAGGCGATGCTTAAGAGAGGACTAGGGAGAGGGTGCTATTGTGTGCTCGGAATTAAAAGGAGGAATAGCACTGCAAGCCAATGTCTTTGCACAAGTCCTTGCAAACTCCATTATCTGCTCCTTTGTGCAAGAACGCACACGTTGAGCTCGCGTGTTCGCACTCACTTTGGGTGTCAGCTGGTTAAAACCATTTATCTGTGGGTTCATGACAACTCCAGCTTATCTAAATGCATAGGAATCGATGTGAATAATGCAAATAATGCAGAGAATGTATCCATAGGCTCCAAACAGTATGACACAAGCCAGGTTGGCAGTAATTAATTGTTTGAAGGGTGCCATGTCAGAGAGGTAAGTGAAAAAGCCACCTCCACTGGAAGCAGAAGGTACCTACTGAATGGCAGCTAGCTTGCCATTAGGAAGATGTTCCTCTTGTGTAGTAGCACTGACCAATATTTTTAAAAAGATGCAGAATGATGTAATCTGAAATAAACCTGATGAGTCAGAAGTGGTGTTGAAGCACATCTAATCATACTGCTACTGGATTGCTGGTTTACAAGCACTACACCTATGTGCAAAGGTAGGGGTAGGAAAAATAGAAGTGGCCTGGAATGACAATGACAGCACCGAGTTTTCATCGTCTCCCTGGAGAAGGAAAAAAAAAGCCTTTAGGGAAAAAATGTAAGTTCCAATAAGATAGTACATTATGAGCATTCTGTAAGGTAAATTATTGGTATGAAAAATAGTATGTATGAAAATTGGAAACCCTCATGTTTACTTGTATGTATGAAAAGAAATAGGTCAGTGACTTTGTTTCCATGGTGACCATTATTGAAATAAAACAAACTGACACCAATGCTGGTTTGTTTTCCTATTTTGCTTCCTTTTTAACAATCACTTTATTCTGAGTTTGCTACTGAATGTAAACAGGACGTCAGAGCGAACTTTTACAATGTGATCTTCTCAGATTCATTAACAAAAGAAAGACCTAGAGGAAGATCTGCCTCAGAACAATTCAGCTTTCTGAGCAGGTACCAATTCCTGCTATCTTGTAGTAAGGCTGCTGACATGCTGTAGAGTAAGAGCTCATTGGGAATTATTAGACAAAACTAGTTTCAACAATGAAAAAGAAACAGATTCATCAGATCCACAACCTTTCCCAGAAGGATGGCAACATTTTCTTCTTTGAAAAAAATTTGTGCAAACAGACTCCCCAGGTCTGTATTTTTCCAGACAGAACCAGACTCAGAAGGATGGACTTGAGATTCAATAGTCTGGCAACTATGAATTATTCCTGGGTTTGCTGGTGGCCCAGATTCTGCTCTGAATTGGGTAGGAGCTGTAGTTATTGGTGTATGTGACTTCAGGAAGGTTTAGGCATCAAAACCAGCAACATCTTACATGCTCCTGAGTGCAAGGGTCTTTTAAAAGATTTAATAATCTTGATCTTATTCTTTGTGATGCATACTTCACTGGTATATAAAGTGGTAATTATAACAGTTTATTATTTCACAGAAGTTCTGTGAGGTTAAATTCATTTAAGAGATCAAGATACAGCAATAGGTTTATATAGAGACACTAGAAAAATCTTGCAGGTTTTGAACATAACCTACTAGACCATGGATGTCAACCTTGATATCTAAGCACAGCACATTAGAAACAGTATCATAGAATCATAGAATCACAGAATGATTAGAGTTGGAAGGGACTCCAGAAGTCATCTAGTCCAACCTCCTTGCAAGAAGCAGGGACACCCCCAACTAGATTAGGTTGCTCAGGGCCTCATCCAACCTGGCCTTGAACGGCTCCAGGGATGGGGCACCCACCACCTCCCTGGGCAACCTGTTCCAGTGCTCCACGACTCTTACAGTAAAGAACTTTTTTCTAATATCCAATCTAAATCTACTTCCCTCTATTTTGAAACCATTACCCCTTGTCCTATCACAACAGGCCCTACTGAAGAGCCTCTCCCCATCTTTCTTGTAGGCCCCCTTGAGGTACTGGCAGACCTCTAGAAGGTCTCCCCAGAGCCTCCTCTTCTCCAGGCTGAACAGCCCCAACTCTCTCAGCCTGTCCTCATAGGAAAGGTGCTCCAGCCCCTTTATCATGTTTGTGGCCCTCCTCTGGACCCTCTCCCACTGGTCCATGTCCTTCTTATGTTGGGGGTTCCAGAACTGGACACAGTAGCAATACCATTGCTTGTTTGACAATGTTCGTGGGCTATCAGTTGTCATAAATATGGGAATGCATGAAAAGAACATGATGCAATAATACTTGGAACAACAAGATCAGTATTTGGGAGAGGTTGAGTGTACACAGTTTATTTTGTTTCCTGATACTATTGTTTTGATCTATTATAATTAGAGTCAATAAATTCACTTAGGCAAGGTAACTAGGGAGGAACATCCCGTGTTGGATTTCTATCGCATTTGCCCCTCAACCCTACTGTTTCTGTTGGCAGATATGAGAAAACAAAACGTGAAGGAATGTGCAAACATTTTTTTAAACCTCAACCTGTACAAGCAAAGAAAGTACAATGAGGTGTGTATCAGAAAATGTATGCCTATCTACAAGCACGGAAGTCTCAAAGGAAGCAGAAACATAAATAACCAAAATGACAACCATTAAACAAAGTGAATTTCTCTCTCCTTGTTCTGTACGATGAAGTCTGTGACTTAAGTGGAAGCAAGATTGGGCTCTAGCTGCTTTTCATTTATAGCAAAGGAAATGGTCTCCCCCTCAGCTTGAGTCCTGAGCCAAAGTGCTACTTAATGATATTTTGGTCGGTATGAGATTTTTTATTTTATACTTCCTTTCTTAAAGTCCTTCCAGTGAGTTTCAAGTGGAGAAATGAATGCTGTAAAAGTAAAATGCAGTGACAGATGTTGCTCCTGCTCAGTACTGCACTTTATGTAGCTCAGTGCAATCTATTTTTTAATACTAGTAGTGATTTCCTATGCCAGGGTTTTGCCATTGGAAAAACTGCAAGAGGGAATCATGGCTACTGATTACCAGGTACAAGAAGGCGTGGTGTGTAGGACAATCAACTGATCACACATTAATTCTAAATAGAAGAAATGTTATCTTTTTAAGATCATTTTATTGCAAACTGTATAATTCAAGGGCAGGCCATTCAACTTGCTGAATTATTCTTCAAATTATTCTGTAAGAGGATAACAAAATCAGGGTAATGAAAGGAGTTCGTTTTCTATCTCAATTCAGTAAAAAGTCCAGTAACTCAATGTCCTGAATATTTCATGCAATGCTGTGATGGTTATCTTCTTATCCTACAAGGTCTCTTCTGTCAATCTATTTTTGAAAGATTTACCTCATCCATTTTAATTATTTGGGGTAAATGCAGACTCCTGGAAATTCCAGTACATTTTTCAACAATTACTTTTGCTGCTAATACTAAGCCAGCTCTCTTTCTTAAAGCTCCTTATCTCGTAGATATGTGTTTTCACGGGGGATGTCACCTCCCTAATAATGGAAGAAATATCCTCCTTGATGTATGTGTTTCTGAGGGCTGTTGCTCTTTCGCCATATTTGGGCTCACTTTTCCCCTCAGCATCTCTTCGTTCAAAGTTTATATTTTTGTTCCTTAAACAATAAAAAATAAATTGAGGTTTGATATAATGATAAGTAGAAGGGAGTTATGAAAGACCAATCTGTATACCCTTCTCTTCAAACTCAGCCCACTCAGGCCAAAGGGATAAAATAAATGGTTCATTCTGATCTATCGCGTAGCTCTTTACTAAATCCTGTCTTTTGGGCAAGCAAGGACATTCCTTTGAATTCCCAGTGACTATTGCAGTAATAGGGAACTGTAAATGTCTACCACAAATGGATCAAGACAAAACATCAGAGTGGTGAAGAGAAGCAGCTCCAGCCCCTTTATCATCTTTGTGGCCTCCTCTGGACCCATTCCAACAGTTCCATGTCCTTCTTATGTTGGGGACTCCAGAACTGCGACACAAGACTCCAGATTGAGTCTAATGAGAGCAAAGTAGGGGGCAGAATCACCTCTCTCAACCTGCTGGCCATACAGCAGATATGCATGTCTGCTTCTTTATGTGATAGTTGGAAAGAGGATGGGGATCTTTTACATACACTCATGGTAATAGCAAGGGTATGAAGCCTAAGGCAAAGAACTAAATGATTTATCTCAGATATCATTTATTCAGTGGGAGCCAAGCAACATATACTACAGGCCATCTGAATCAAAACCATGGATCTATCTCACCAAGACAGTTGTTGTCTCAGGCCTGCAACAGGACCCACTGCATCTGAGTCCTTGCAAAACAGCTCTCTTTCTTTCTGCTCTCCCCTCTGTCCTTGCGAGCAAAGGGCAATGCCAGGACTTAATCCAAGCACTGGCTGCACACCCTGTTGTTGACTGTGGGTCTTCAAACGGCACTGGAAGAGAGTTCTGTTACATGGGAACAGCTGAACCACAAATGCTGAGTACGATCCTGGCACAATATTGGTAGTTTTGGATAATTTCTGTCCCAAAACCCTAAGGTACCTGTCAACAATGCCAACTGTAAGGGTGGTGATGGGGAGAGAAAGTGCGTGTCATTCCTTCCCACTGCAACACTTTGCTTTGTTTTTTATTACCAGGCTTTACTGTTAATATTAAGCCAGGAATAAGCAGGAAGATCTTTCAAACATTTAAAAGCTCCCTGTAAAAACTTTTCCTCCTTTCTTGTTTATTTGAACTTCTAAACAGACAACATGTCCTATATTTACCCCAGTTTTACTGGGCATGGATATGTGGTTTTTAAAAATAAATAGTTCATGTAGACTCAGTATATCCTTCTGAAATAAAGAAAAATTTTTTACAAATATTAAAACTGAAGCACATAGAGGTTTAGTGACCTATTCAGGCAGAGAAGGGCCCATTGGAGCCATGAAGAGTATCTTTCTGGATTCCTTGCGCTCTGTCCTGATCAAAACAGCAATCCCTCTCTCTGCATCAAACAAAAAGCAGAGGACAGGTTTGTTTTAGCTGAAAACATACCTCTGTCCACAGAGAGCAGATATCATTTCTTGCTTGTTTGACTGATCAAACTCTGTATTACACACATGCTGTCTCTTCCTTCTGATAGATTTCACAGGAGAGCCCCAAACAAATATGTTAAACGTAGAAGCAACTGTAGAACAATGTTGTCCCGTTTTTTGTGGGAATATTCTGCAACAACCACATATACTGGCAGAATCCTTTGTATATCTTAAAAGTTAGCAATGAAAAAACTTCACCTGTTTAAAGTTTTTTGCAGTTTTTTTAATTGAAAAAAGAGGTGTATTATTGAGGTAAAACCAGCCACAAATGTGTGACTCACCCACTCACTGCCACATCTGTATTCACACACCATACTGCCACTAAAAGGCTCTCTGAGCAAGGAGGAGGTCATGCACTTGAGTACATAGCTGCTAGCTCAAACTGATCCTACACAGAGAAGCCAGTTTACTTATTTTACTGGAATAACAATATTACTAGAAAAATATGACTGTTTTGGGAAAAAAAAAGGATAAAGAATAGAGCACAGATACAGTTAAAGTACAATTAAAGTGTTTTCTAGTAGAATAATACTTTATTGGAACTGCCTATTTCAGTTATTCCATCGCTACAATGAAAACTGGGACAATTCCCTCTATATATAACTGAGAATTTTCTACTGCCTTGGTATTGCTAAATCAATAAGAGGCACGATTTATTCCTGGAACTGCTACAGATATTGCTGAATGATAATTTTGTTCCTTGTGGGAGAAAGCCGAGAGCACCAAATTTCAGGTATTTCCAATACCCTTCCTGGGACCTGATATCCCAGGAACTGAACACAGGAGCAAAATCTTTTTAGTTTATTTTACTTTTTCTTTTTTTCTTTTTTGACTCCACTCTCTTTTTCTGCAACAAAGCCCAAATGTAGAGCAGCACCTCTAACTTCACTAGATACCCCATTCTCACCCAGAAGCACAGTTGGTGAGACTTGCGCACCCTGTTGCAGTTTTCAGGGTTGCACCACTGGGGTTCCTGTGGATGTTCAGGTGTGATGGTCCCGCAGCATGAGGAAAATCATCATGGCCCCCCCAACCTTACTGCTCTGTAAGCCGTGACATCCTTAGGCTCATCTGATTTCCTCATTGCTTTTACTTAGAAGGGAGCCATGTGGAATGACAGCTGCTCATTGCTCACAATGGCAACTTGAGTGAAATCCTGCTGGGCACACGTGTTGGGCAAGGCATAACACGTCATTAAGAGGTGACATGAAGATGTGGCATTTACCTTCTTCCAGCACGTCTCAGACCTGGGACTGAGATGCATCAACTTGGAATTTCTCATTAGATTCCACACTGCTGCTGTTGTGTTTGGGCTTAAAGCATTGCAGTGAAACGTGTTTGATTTAATATATTTTTAATAAGGTTTGTATTTGCAATATTTAACAGATTCTCTTCACATCAGTCATTCCAAGGGAGCATGGCAGCAAGGGTATAAAATTTAAAGGTGGGTCTAAGCTGAGGAGATCAAAATGGGTCATTTGGATGATTTGGGGTTAGAGGATTTGGAGCAGGAGGGTGTGGATTTTGGCTTGTGTGATTTCCAAATGAACTTTGCATCAAACAAAAAGATTAGATAGCCAGAATATGAGGTGATATGTATTTCTCTGGAAAGCATGCCACAGTCATTCAACTATATGCTGGCCACCTACATGGGGCTGTACTGGAAATATTTCCTCAGGTATATTTCTAATGTATCAAAAAAAATTGCATGGAGAATATAAAATAAGCATTTTGTGTCAAGCGACTGTAACTTTTCTCATGCTGTGGTAGGTTTCAAGATAAATAACAAAAAGTGGGTGGAAAAGCAGAACCCTACAGTTTTATTAAGCATGAATGACATTAATCGTTGGCGTAAACTCCAGTGTGAGTCAGTGCTGTTAACTGCAATGTATTATGTCCATCTTGTGGTCATATGACAGAGGAGGAATGCTGATCACAACACACAGAGAAATGACTTGTCCTGGCAGCACCAGGAAACGTACAGCCCCAAGACATTACTGTGTAATAATTTCCCTAGCAAAGGAACAAAAAGTATGACTGAAGCTTTCCTTGACCTTAGAAGTTGAGTCAGTTGGTTAAAGCTGACCTACTTTGGACTTCCATTTTCAGCTTCTTTAACTAATAGGGTTTTAGTTTTTGTTCTGTGACACTGTTTTGGGGGTTGTTTTGTGGTTGTTTGTTTTTTGTTGTTTTTTTTTTTTTTAATTCAGGGAAGAGTAGATTAAGAGTAAGTTTTCCAAGCACAGAGGGAGATAAATGGAGAAGCATTTTCCTTCACAGATCATACATTTCATGATAGAGCATATATTTCCTTATAGCATATTTATTTGTGCATGAATTAATCCTAAAGCTTTCAGGCCACACATTTTCTTATTTGCCAATCATATATTTTAGTGAATCATAATATCTATGAGTGAATCCTGAAATAAAAAAGAAAATAGAATTACCATGGTGATTATGACATTGTAAAGGGCCTTAGTTGTGAGGTAAATATGCATTATGCAAACCCCTAAATACTAAATTTTATTAGTTGTTCATATAGATTTTAAACTTTTTGTGAAGAAATGGCAATGCTATTATTTAATCCTTAGAAGAGATAAGACTTAGGGTCACCTGTTCTGTGCAGTACAAAGAAGGGTTGACTACATTTTTTTTCTAACCCCTCAAAGCAGCTGCAGGCAGTCAGCTTAGCTACAACGGGGATTTTCAAGAGCTATAAAACCCCCTCTCTGGCTAGAGACAGAAGACAGAGTTGCATTCCTCACCCATATGGGTGGAAGCTCTACGGTTACTTCTACACAACACTACTGTTTGGCCTTTGGAAATAGGAAGATTGTGCTTTGGGTACAAAATTCTGACTAGCCTCCTGCCTCCCACACGTCCACTCTGGGACTTTATCCATCACAGGCAGCTGGTCAGTGACCCTCTAACCAGCTGCATCTGGAGCTGAAGGACAGACTACGGTTGTGGTGCATTGTTTAGTGACCAAGGAGCAAGTTTCCTACCAATTTTGGCATAGTGAGGAACCCTTTTTAAAGGGCATGTCCTTCAGTCATAGCCTCATGGCAATGAATATCTCTTATTAAAAAAATAACCACGTTTCCCAATCAACTTAGTGAACTGTGACAGTACTTTTCTTTCCCATCCTTCCTCCTTAGTTTGTGGTAATCAGAACACAATCCAGAAATTCAGACTTTTTTAAAAACTTAATTAGTCCCGCTGAATAGCAGTGCCTGGATTTTCCCAAACATAGAGGCAGAGTCAGGTATAAAATCCAACACCTACCTAATACCACAAATACTGGACAAATATTGCTTGTTTCAGTGGGAGCAGGATATTATATATTATGTATATGAGGCTGGCATCTGAGCATGAAAATCACACAGGCTGCCAAAATAGGGGAAGGGCTGTCATCCAGTGCAGGCATAGAAACTGTGAAAATGAGCAACAATAGTCTGCTTCTTATGGTAATCTGAGTTACCTTGAGCAATGCTGGAAGACACTATATAAATATTTCTGTTTGCAGTATACTTCATATGGGCTAGGAGTTCAACGAGGATTTGGAGCCTGGCCATCAGTTCAGCAACTCTGTGCCAGAAGTGGAGCAAATGCAACATTAAAGGTGCTTAACTTGTCAGATAAGGATTTCTCTGTATCCTTACCATCCACCATGCAGTTACAGTGGCAGCAAGTACCTTGTTGGGTGCTCAAGGTGGAGCAGTCACAAACACCAAGTGTACCAACCTCCCCAAAGCTGGGCTTCTACAAAAGAAAGCACATCTTCTCATTGGGAGCCACAGTGAGCACAGACAAACTAGGTCCATGCTTCAGGCTCAGAAGACACATTTGTTTTTTATAACTGTGGACTGTACTACTACTTTGGATACTTTGGCCAGATACTGACACCTCGTTAGTGTACCACAGTGCTATGTTATGTAGTAATGCTGTTGTTTCTGCTGGGACAGTTTGATAGCACTAAAACCATGTTTAATTTTACTGGCTATAAATACAGAAGCCAAAGGATGCAAACCAATTTACACCAGATGAAGTTTTCCAAAGTCTTTGCTGTACCCAGAGTGTGTATAAAGCTATAAAAATTACTGCTTTTGCATTTCAGTACATCCCAATAGAATCATAAATCTGGGATCTTTAGGATAGCATGGACAAGGATTGTAGGAGTTTGATTTAGAAACACCTAATTTCTAGTGTTTCCTTTGTCGGGATGGAGAAAAATGATGACGAAAAGGGTGTCATGTTTTTCTTCCCCAAACAGAATTTCTGTCCAGTGTCTGCTTTATTTAGCATGAGTACCATGTCAAACATACACCAGATGACATCAGTCAAGCATTCACCATTCTAGCAGAGACTGGTTTATTCTGCTGTTTCTATTCTGGAAAGAACTGAGGACCTTTTAAAAGAAGGGTTGTTTTACAACTAAATTAATACCTGGAGTTAGGTTAAAGATGTGTGTTAGCACTTCCTACATTATCACCAATTTCACTAATTTAGAAGATCTAAACTCTAAACCCTAATTTTGTAGGGTTTTTAGATTTATAAACAAAAAACCACACTCTTATACCTGAGATCTTTTTCTCTTCTCCAAGCTGAACACGTTTTCTGTTCAAGTTCCCATAGTTCCCTCAGTCTTCACTCCTGTGGTTCATGACATCAGTGATGTCATGAAGAGCAAAGCCTTTGACACTGTCCTGCACAACATTCTTCTCTCTAAACTAGAGAGGCATGGGTTTGATGGATGGACCATTCGGTGGATAAGGAACTGGCTGAATGGCTGCACTCAGAGAGTGGTGGTTAACGGCTTAATGTCCAAATGGAGACCGGTCACGAGTGGCGTCCCTCAGGGGTCCGTGTTGGGCCTGGCCCTATTCAACACCTTTGTCGGTGACATGGACAGTGGGATGGAGTGCACCCTCAGCAAGTTCGCCGATGACACCAAACTGTGTGGTGCTGTCAACACGCTGGAGGGGAGGGATGCCATCCAGAGGGACCTTGACAGGCTGGAGAGGTGGGCCCGTGCCAACCTCACGAGGTTCAACCAGGCCAAGTGCAAGGTCCTGCATCTGGGTCGGGGCAATCCCAGGCACAACTACAGACTGGGCGGAGAGTGGCTCCAGAGCAGCCCTGAGGAGAAGGACTTGGGAGTATTGGTGGATGAGAGGCTCAACATGAGCCGACAATGTGCTCTTGCGGCCCAGAAGTCAACCGCATCCTGCACTGCATCAAGAGAAGAGTGGCCAGCAGGTCGAGGGAGGTGATTCTCCCCCTCTACTCTGCCCTCATGAGACCTCAACTGGAGTACTGTGTCCAGTTCTGGAACCCCCAACATAAGAAAGACATGGAACTGTTGGAGAGGGTCCCGAGGAGAGCCACAAAGATGATGAAGGGGCTGGAGCACCTTTCCTACGAGGACAGGTTGAGAGAGTTGGAGCTGTTCAGCCTGGAGGCTGAACAGGGAGACCTTCTAGAGGTCTTCAAGGGGGCCTACAAGAAAGATGGGGAGAGGCTCTTCAGTAGGGCCTGTTGTGATAGGACAAGTGGTAACGTTTTTAAAATAGAGGGAAGTAGATTTAGATTGGATATTAGAAAAAAGTTCTTTACTGTAAGAGTCGTGGAGCACTGGAACAGGTTGCCCAGGGAGGTGGTGGGTGCCCCATCCCTGGAGCCGTTCAAGGCCAGGTTGGATGAGGCCCTGAGCAACCTGATCTAGTTGGGGGTGTCCCTGCTTCTTGCAGGGAGGTTGGACTAGATTACCTCTGGGAGGCCCTTCCAACTCTAATCATTCTGTGATTCTATGATTCTATGTTCATCAAATGAATAAGCCTTTGTGTGCCCCAGAGTCCTCCCTAATCTTGTGTATCCTGAATCTCGTGAATGAAATGATAAAAACTAGCAAGCTACAGAATGAAATTGTAGTGTCTACAAAATAACACAAATAATTATTTGACTACATGAAAAGAGCTGCTGTGGTTTCTCTTCTGTTTCCTAGGCACAGCTCTCTTCACTGAACAGATACAGTTTATCTCAGGGTATAATTTTCCTATAAATCTGTACAGAAACAGTCAAGTACAATAACATTCAGAATAACTTCTTTGAATCAGTGGGATAAATTCTATGCTTCTGTAGTTTGGTATTAACTCAGCAATTTACTTCAGTGTTGCAGAGGTCAGAATTTGCCTGAGAATTAGATTTATTTTTTTTCATTCTAAGAATATATACTAATTTATTAATATAGATGCTAGATTAATTAATCTAGTAATTTAAAATATGTACAGAAATCAAATTTGATTCAAAGCCTGATATTAAGTAAGGTATCAGCAAGTTACAACATTTTGCACCTCAGCAATTTTTGAACCTGTTATTCAGACAAAACTGCTTTTCTTTCTTTTCATGTGCAGTCTAGCTTTGCAAGGAAAAAAAGGTTATGTGATTATGACGTATATCACCTTCCTATGGCCTTTGATTTCCTTTTGCCAATTTCAATCCAATTCAGTGACACAGAGGGACAGCACAGTAATGCCTGGGAAACAGATGGGAATGGATCCCATTGTTTATGTAGAAACATGGAGTAATTTAGGGTGGAAGAGCCCCCTGGAGATCACCTGGTTAAACTACTTTGTCAAAATGTGCCAGCTAAGCTTGCTCAGAAACTTGTCCAGTCAGAGCACAGCACCTCTGTGGACTGGCACTCCAAGCTTCTCTGCGTAACCTGTTCCAGCATTTCACTATATTGAAATATTTTTTCAGTAAGGGAAAGCATGGATGTGAACTTTTTAAGTATTAAAAAAAAAATCTACAGTAGAAATGGGAGAGCTCCATTATGAATAACCCCACTGTAGAAAAACTTCAAGTGTCAGATCCCTGCAAATGCCATTACACAGCTCTTCAGAAATCAAGCATTGTTAATTTGACTGCTCCCAGAAAAACTAGGGTTTCTTTCTTTACAGACTTCAAAGTTTAGCAGCAGCATTCTTCCACAGCTTATAGAAGTCCTTGAGCAAGAACAACAGGACTTAATCATTTAAAATAAGATGTATGGCAGAATACTGGGTAGAAGAGTATTCCCCTAGTACCCTGCAGGTGCTAGCACATAGAAACTTGGTGAGGGTGGAGAGGCACCAGGTATCCCTGTGTTCCTCAGCACTCTTCACAACACTGCAAGAGGAGATGCGGATCCCACTGACTCATTAAGTATTTTTCTCACGCAGGCAGGCAAGAGCGGGCAGACAGAGATGGAGGCTGGAGAAAGCTTTGCCAGAATGCCAGCCAGAGTATCTTTGGGTTTCTGCATGGAGGTGTTTAGCTTTTTTCTTAACTGCCTGGGAGTTGGAACAGGGTGTCCGAGTGGAGCACAAAAGTATGTTTCTTCTTGCCCCAAATGGCTTCTGGAGTCCTAAGTGTCTCCCCAGATGGCAGATCCATGTTTCACATCCTAACTGTGCAGATTGAGAGCATGTTTCCTATTCTCCTTTCAGCTTTGCGCCTGTAGAAAGAAAAGCATGATACATGGCCCAGAAGTGGGAGGAAAGGCACTGATCAGCTTCTTTCCTGATCAGGAGAACTGGGACAAACACACTTTCCACACAGCCTAGATGCCACTTGTGCAACCCGAAGGATATACTTGCTCACTCCGACAATAAGCAAAGCCTCTGCATTTCACCGACCATTTACACTGTATTTCCCTTTTCCCTTTCACATTGAAATACATGCACATATATGTATATATATATATAAAAGGAAATAAAAATGTAAGAAGCTTCTTCATGCAGCATTACAGGATGCAGGGGTAAAAATGAGATACTGGGGTATCAGGGGTAAAAAATGAGAACTCAGCGCTACACTGCAAAACTCAAAAAAGTTGTGCTTTTTCTTAACTCTGAAAAAATAATTCAGCAACTTTACCTCTATCTATTACTTCCAACACCTCTTTCATATGCCAAATATAAATCTTAACCTATTATTGTATAATAACCTTAAAATAGATGTTTGGTGTGGATGAGTTAATGTGGTTGGAAAAAATTTCCCTTTTAGGATCTTCCAACCAGTAAGCGTGTGACCTTACATGTCCTATTTTACACCACTGCTAATTTTTTTTGCATGCAAGCTTCACATTTGCAGAAGCACTGTATAGAGACTGACAAGTAATACTTTGTTTTAGGTTTTCAGCAACAAGTACTTTCTTTATTACCAAAGGACATTTCACAGAGTCACTTCAGAGAATGCAAATGAAATCACAGAGTAAATGTCTTTCATCTTACCTCATGTTGGTGGAAAAGTGCAGTCTTTCTAGAAAATATCCTATTTTGGCATCATTTGAAAAGAAAGCTTTAATTAATAGTACGTTCGGTTTTCTGATGTTGAGTACTATTCAGAAATGTGGGCATGTGCAGCCAGCTACAGGCCATTAAACACACTTTTGCGTTCTGTTGACAGGGTTTTGCTTCAGTACAAAAAAACCCCTTCCAACAAAAGTCTCTCCAGCAGCAACAGAAAAGTGAAAGAGTAGGAGAAGACTAGGGAAGCATATTAATATATCAGGTAACGCACGCAACACAGAATACGGGACTGTGAATCTGTATATCCACAGAGTTAAAGGTTTATGTGAAATGGGAGCTGAGTGACTCATTTCTCGGTTTGCTGACTGAACAAGTTTGCTCCAAAATAAGCGTTACAGGATTGTTTTATGGACAATGCAAAGGCACAAAGCAAAATGAAACACAAAAAGAATCTACCTCATCTTTTAAGTCAACTGAAATCACAGATACGCAATGACTGTTTTTCAAAAAACAGTATCTGGGTGGGGGGGGAAGTGAATACTTCTACATTACAGCTAGTTCAATCCCTGCTGACATTCTGGACTGGCCACCATCAAAATAAGAATACTGCATTTACGGTAAACCTGATCTGTAAGGACCTATTGTCCTTAAAGTGACCCATTTAATCCATGAGAAGAGTGAGAATATTCTGAGCATCTGCTGCAGGCACTTGAACAGTTGCACAATCCTCAGGAATGGGATCTTGAAGGGAAGGGGAAAAAATCTCTATGCTATGCCTTCAAGAATGTGA
>VXBZ01005007.1:362633-397196 GCA_013399135.1 Heliornis fulica | reverse complement strand
TGTGTTGGGGCCAGGTTCTGGTGGGGGTGTTGTTGATTTTTTTTTTCTTTAAAAACCACCCCAAACCAGTCCTGCAACTACCTTGACACTTAACCTTGGTATCTTGGTCAGCCAGGTGTTTCACTGCCTTACAGTGAAATGCTTTTTACACCAGCCACTTGTAAACTCTCCTGCAGTTTTGATTGATCCTGTTAATTCTTACGCATTTGCACGGTGCAGTGCTGGCACGCAGTTGCTAGGATGCCTTAGCAGAGATTCAGGAGCAGCCAGGGATGCATTCACAGGATAGCTGCTTGTGGACAGATGAACTGGGAGCCTCTTAATTAGCACAATCCATGCTAAGAGTACATTCTCTACATCTTCTTTCTGCATATGCCTTAGGATGATACAATGCTGGTTCAAATTTTTCTTTTCTATACATTTTCTCTCTTGAAACTGCTGCCCACTCCTTGCTACATCTCTTCTATTGAATTGATGGGAGCTGCAAGTGCTTAATTATCTAAAAAAACTGGCCATTTATTTGAGTGCCTAAAGGCTGATTCATGGATCTAACTTGATGGTGATATCTATTTGAATGTTTTTATTTTAAATTTATATAGCACAAAATTCTCACAACACACAAGACCTAAGCTTAGAAGTTAACCCAAGGCCTTCTGATCATCACAGAAACTGTAAAAAATTAGTCTGAAGTGGTTCATCAAAAATAACATCAGTCAAGATGACTTCTTCAGAAGTCCTACAGTAATTCTGTCTGTTGTTCACAAAAACCAGTTTTGAAAGCATTAAGGCAGGCACAGCTCTTTAGTAGCACCGGGGTCAGAAATAAGACTTAAACTAGTTCCAGCTGTTTACAGAAATGCTGGCTTATCAGTGGCATTGTTGATCTATGTGTTATGGACAGCTGGCACACTGTGCAGAATCACCTTTGGGATTTGTGTGGTTTGCTAAATCTGCAATAATGCGTAACCATGGCTGTAATGACCGCAAGCGAGAACATAGAGAAAATGGCGGTCCCCTGACTCAAACTGCAAAGCTTCCTTCTTTTCAAGTCTGATTGCAGCTTCTGATAGACACAAAGTAAAAAAAAAAACCCAAACGAAACATAAAGCTGAGTATTTGTCACTGTGAACATTAATGTAAGAACAGTGGATGCTGAAATAGGACAACTTAAGTTTCCCACAGGTATCCCACGGAAGTCATTGCCAAGACCAGCCACTTGCGGAGTACCAGTTATGGCACTGACAACCATTTGGAGCTATTAATTCAACTGATTCAACCAATACACAAAGCCATGAATGCCTCCTGAAGGACCCCTTGAAACCACTATGCTTGCTAAACTTGCACGCCACTCCTTGACACAGAGCAGAGACAGGCACCTGCTGGACTCCCCGCGGTTCTGTGATTCAGGGTGGGTGAGAGCAGAAGGTTGTTTTTGACTTTCTTCTCCCTAGATAAAGTCCCTACTGGCTGCTGGCACAAAGCACACACCTGCAGCATTCCAGGGAATGGTTGGAGGGGGGGAACCAACAAAAACCCCAAGTACTCTTGGAAATACAGAGCAAATCCACCACGGCCAACAGTGATGAAATTCTGATATATCACCACACCTGTTTGGAATAGCTGAAGGATGTAAAAGAGGTGTTTAGGACAGTTTTTATGAGCATGTCTGACTGTGTGAAAACTGAGAAAGTGGCCAGATAAGTACAGATGAGGTGGCTTATTTGGAATGTAGGATGAGAAGTGGTCAGATCAGACAGCAACTGGCTACGCTAGAAGCTAACCTACATAACCAACACCAGATAATGACTTCTTGAGGTTATTATTCCCTCTCATTGTAAATATATACTGCCTAATTTCCCAAGACCTATACTAAAAGGTCAGTGGTTTGGGGGTTGTTTTTTTTTTTTCCTGTTTGGGAACATACATGGGATGATCACAGATAATGCCTTGCTGGGGATATTCTGTTACCTACAGTGGGAGTACCAAGTCTCTAGAAACATTCTCTTCAGGTTGATCATGGAAGTTGTTTGAAAAATGATCCAACCCATGTGATGGATATGTTAAAAGAAATTTTGGAGCACAACAATGGAATTAGATGTCTACAGCAGATGCCCTGAAATTAATTCTGTGATTGCAAGAAAATTACTTCAGTTAATGTACTATACTGTTTGTTCTACATCTACGGATTTTTGTTCTCCATAGGAGTATGAACAGAAGATTACCACCTAAAGAAATCGTAGGACATTATATATTTCTCTGGAGATATTCAAAACCCATCTGGACATGTGTGATCTAATCTAGGTGATCCTGCTAAGGCAGGGGGGTTGGACTAGATGATCTTTTGAGGTCGTTTCCAACTTCTAATGTTCTGTAATTCTGTGATTCTGTGATTGCACTTTAGTTGCACAATAACTGAAGTTCATAAACAGATACCTATTTTCCTGGATCTGTTCTAGGCAGCATTCAATTCAAATATGTGATGTGATGAGTGCCCCTAGCCAAGGAAAGTGTCAGAAATCTCTTCCTGTGATCATACATTCTTTTGTCTTTGGGCAGCTTACATCTGAAGTCCTTATTTTAAGTCAATAAGAATTTTCCTTGGGAAAATTAAAAAAAAAAAGAGAGAAGAAAAAAAATCTAGCCCAAAGCAATTTTGCTTTTTAGTACAGAAAGTTTCAAAAAACCCAGCAAGCAGTCTAGTCTTTATCCTGCAAAATGTTTAGTAACATCACAGCAGAACACAAAAGCCATGCAAAGAACAACTGTAAAAATAAGAAACTGACTTATCACAAAGGCAGTTATCTGCCACATGAATTAAAGGAAGCTAAGCATGCCATTCATGATAACATAGACAACACAGTACTTCCTCATTAAATATTCTTTCAGTGGATCTGCTAGTGGGTGAAGGCAGCTTTCTCCAGGAATTTCAAATATTTGCAGAAGCTGCATTTAGAGTAGCTTAAGATTGCTTCCGTAGCTTGAAAAAACAGTCTTCATATGATTTGCAAGAGGCATACAGTGCTCTTGAATGGTCTCATCTCAAAGCACAGAGGACCCTATGCCCACACTGAGATGGAGATACACTACCAAAACACGCTAACATGTTTCTTTTCCTTACAGATTTTTGGATAGAATTTCATTTTCATAAACTGAGATTTATGCTGATGTAAATTACACATGCAAATCTTCCATATGTCAAGACGGAAAAATTTACCACTTCTCTGTGCTTTTATATTTCATTCTCCTGACTATATTGATTTTATGAACAATATACAGGCAGCAGAGCAATACTTCATAAGCCAGATGTTTATTGACCTATGTGACCTTTCAAGTGTTTTCCTCCTGATTATTTGTGGTATGAACATAACAAGTAACATCTGAAGTAATGTGGGAAAATGGGACTATAAACCCAGTCACTTTCGATTTTCCTTTCAGATCATTTTGATTTCATCGGATTATTGTTTCCTGAAGGTAAAAACTTAGGTGAAAAAGACCAAGAAAATAATTGACCTGACCTTGACAAAGTACCTAAGTCCCACTGTTGAATGCTCTAAGACAGCACTGAAAATAGGATGAAATGAGAAAAAGGTCAATTATTTGATTCTACAAGAGAACTTATATAGCAAAATAGATTCTGTGTGTTGCATAATTAACATTTTAGTATTAACTAAGAAGTGCAGTATATTGGCATAGTCATTAAAAATATTATATGAAGACAATTATTCTGAACTAAAAAAGCTGGAATGCTAATTGGTACAATGGATCAGAAGAACTTAAGGTACACTGAAGGTTAAAGATGTATAAATAAGCAGGATAATCTTTTGGAGAGCACTCTGCCAAACCACAATCAACTATGACCAGGAAATTGTATTTTTCTTTCTGAATGGCATCTGAAGCCTTGACACTTCCTTATATTACATGACCTCCACAGAAAGAACAAGGAGGAGAAAGGAAAGAAGATGGGTGTTCAGGCTCACCTGCATTTTCCTAAACGGCCCTTGGCTATGAGTTTACCAATAGTGAAAAAAGTCATTGTTGTAGAAATAACCCACTCCTCTTCCTCTTTCCCCAAATAGTTTAATGGCTCTTCAATTGGAAATGATTGGCCACAATAATTGGAACAGGCTGCCCAGAGAGGTGGTGGAGTCACTATCCCTGGAGGTGTTAAAAAAACTATGTAGAACTAGCTGTCCAGAACATGGTTTAGTTGACATGGTTGTGCTGGACAGATAGTTTACTTGATCTTAGAGGTCTTTTCCAACCTTAAAGAGTGTATTATTCTATGATTCAAAACAGCTGATTTAATGAAACTAATTGTGCATGCCCCTCATTCTGTTCAGCTTAAAGTCACCTGGATGCCATGAACTGCCATTGGCTAGAATATAGGGTCCCCTAGGTGGTTTTATCCTGAAATGTTCAAGGTAGTGGTTACCAGACCTGATTCTTCTGTCTGTTCACCGACCGTGAACAGAAAGATTGTGAGACACAAGCATTTGGTCAGCAGGCATTTAGGTAGGTTACACACAATGAAGCAGGGAAAATAAGGTGGCAGAGGAAGACTCATGTTCAAGCAGCCAGAGAAGTGATTCTTGAGAGGACTGTGCAAGAGTCAGAAAATACAGGTCAGAGAATGTTCGGCTGTTTATACAAAAGGGAACTAAGATGAAGGTACCAGCAGCACTGTCTCCTCCATCCTTACATACTAAAATCTTTGTGTTTAAGTCTGGATAGATCAGGATTAAAATGGTGTAAACACAACCTCATTTTTATCAGTTGCTTTTTATTTCATCTTCAAATTCTTCAGACGTTGCCAGTGTTTCAGCCTTTGATACCTAAATTGGATATAAAGAAGCTATATTCAAAGAGCAGAAATTTATCTCAGTTAATTTCCACAGATCACAGTTACTAGTGTTTCTGAAATGAAGCATTAGAGAACTTTGCCTGGGGTGTGTTATTTATAAAGTTCTTTAGCCAATAAAGCTAGGATTGAGGAAGCTTTAAGTGTATAAATAGAAGTGGTAGTTGGAAGTCTTATTTTAGCATTAACATGTTTGAAATTAGATTATAGATAAGACGCAGAGGAATATAAACACAAAGCACTTCTGTTGCTGTGTGTACGTAAGAAACCATGGCTTTCTCAGGCTACAGCACACCCAGCAGTGCCACAGCCAACTGTGGTTGTAACAGGGTTCAGAAAATGCCAGATGGACTCCAGAAAACCAATCTTAAAAAGGATTTAAGTAGCTTATGGGGGAGGGGAAGTGTCTAGTGAATGATAACAGAGATTACAGTGCTGCTTGGTATTGGGCAAAGCATTAGCCAGCTCAGGTAGCATGACTTCACCTGCCAAAAATCCAAATGTAAGGTGCAACATGTAAGTAAGAGTTGAATGGTAACTGTATTCACACAGAAAATGTAAAACACCGCTGTGGTTCTTCATGTAGAGAAAACAACCCTTTCTACAACCTCTTTCACGTTTCACTTTGATGTCAATTGTTTTGAACAACAAAAAGGGAAGGAATCAAAATTTGTGCTAAAGACCGCAACATTTATTAAAATGTATGTGTAGGGAAGTACCAAAGACGCCATACGGGAAGATTTCAAAGCTGCAATGAAAAAAACTGAGAAAAACCCAAACCAAACAAGAAGAAAAAAGAGCATCTTTTGATTTCTTTCAAAATTTCATTGAAATGTGATGGGATGTAGATATCTGTACGACATATATATCTGAATGATAACCATCAAGCCCACCATCCCCCCTTATTTATATTCTACTTGGGTATTTCATTTGGAAGAAGAACACAAAATATTATTGAGTGGTGATATGCAAAATATATAAACAAGCAATTAAGTATTCATTTGTACAAGCTGGAATGGTGGTTATAAATTACGTATTTGTGGATTCCCATCTGTGTGTATTTACTACAAGCTTTCTGAACAGGGGAAATAATATTTTGTCCATCCCACAAACAATTTACCGAGATGTTTTCATGTATCCTCAGAGGACTGAATTCAGCTCTGATATTATTCCAGTCTTTTCAAAAGAGTTACATTTGTTATATGAGGACTGAATGTTAGATATTCTTCTGAACTTCCTTGCATTTCTCTCTTTGTTTGCCCTGTACTGGTCTCTATGTTACAACAATGTGTATGTGTATTTAGTTTTATCCTTGATACAGTTTTCCTCATCTGTTTAGAAAAAAAAATGACAAGAATGCTAGAATAGCCAGGAATTGTTTTTATGTTTTGTTTTGTTTTTTTTTTTTTTAATATGTACCAATGAGACATAATTTAAATGGTTTAAATAAGATAAAGTTTTAGAGTGCCTGGTTGCTTTAGCTCTCTTTTCACAGTTTACTTTAGTGGGATGTGCCTAATGCAGGTGAAAGCAAGCAGCTTGCT
Source organism: Heliornis fulica (assembly GCA_013399135.1). Lineage (NCBI taxonomy): Eukaryota > Metazoa > Chordata > Aves > Gruiformes > Heliornithidae > Heliornis > Heliornis fulica. The sequence goes on along the minus strand of VXBZ01005007.1, from coordinate 390,794 downwards.
TCAGGCCACATTTCTGATTTGCCTTTATTTTAGTTTGTTCAGTTTCATATGTTGTTTATGTATATTTATGGCAGTCTAGATTGCACAGAGCATTTACAGGCCTTATGTTCATCCACTGCCTATACTCAATACACATTTACTCACGAAGTCCATCATCAAGTCTCACACACTTCAGGTTCATAGGTTGCTTGAAGAAGACCCTTATGTGTTTCATTATGCAGCTTCAATATATTGCTCATACCCTTTCTCTCCTGAACAATGTCAAGAATTCCCAGAATTTTTGTAAGTAAATGCACCTAACTTACAAACAGTGGAAATCTCACACTCTCCCTCCACTGCTGTCTAATAACAGTGGCGGTTTTGACTCCCTAAGCTCTTTTGCATGTACAAAAAGAAAATGATATCTCCATGCTTTAAGATCCAGGGTAGTCTGTAGTACCCCACTCAAGATGTTCAGAAAGTCTTTTGTAGTGGCCAACTGCTGGGTGCTGATAAGAGGAAGACAGTGGAAAGTTTTGTGAAACGCACCTTGGGTCCACGCTCAGCGTCTGGCCCTCAGTTTGCTTGAAATGGTTCTTGTGTGTATGCTAGAAATGTTACTCTTCAGATCAGTGGTAAAATGAACACATTTCTAACAGCAATTTATCTTTTGTACATTCAACAAATGTGCTTTCTCTCTTAAACAAGATTCTCTTTTCCCATAATGGTAGAGGTAATATTTATTGTTCCATAATTAAAAGGAACTGTATTTGGGCTCTCTGCTCCAACTGGTTTTTATTTTCACTTGCCTACTTTCATACTAATGCATTTAGCTTGATCTGTGGTACCTCTCTATGCACTATATTTTATTTTTAATCAAGCCATATATTTAATTGCTATTAATCATGATTTCTGCTGTAATTGTATCAAGCATGCCAATAGCAATTACATTTGATTTATCTTCAGTTTATATTTCTTTTACAAAATAAAATTCCTCAACTGTTTCTGTTAAGAAACACTCCTTGGAGTGAAGAGCATTTAATAATTTCCTACTCAACAGGCTGAACATTAACTCAGTATGAAGATATTATCTCATGTTTCAACATATTTTGACTTAACATTTACAATTACATCAAACTTTTAACAAACACCGAATTAAATACTAAAAGCTGATGTTCCCTGGTTTGTATATTCCCCGTTCATGTTTATTGTGGGCTTCACATGTCACAGTTACTTATTTCCCTAGGATTTTTTCTTTAACTTACAGCTATTTTTTTCTCTACAGTTTCCTGTCTTGCATTAGCCTTCTAAATAGGCATACACAACCAATGTACATAAAATAAGTTTCATTTCACAGAACAGAATACATGGTGGTCCTTGCAATTGTTCAACATGTCAGAATCTTTCTGTAGGAGACTACAATTAGCCCTGTGTTCTGTAAATCAGTCATTTGATCAGGAATTCAAGTTATTTGGTATATTCAGTGTGGCCTCAGAGTCCTTTTAAAGCTTGTAGTGTCTACCAGACCTTATCTCTCAAGCATCTTTTATGCCTTCAACTACACTATTACTCATTAGTTCTTTGCTATAAGCATATTGCTTATGTCTCCAGTTAGGTTATGAAGTTTAGTGTTAAGAAAACTGTGCCCATTTCATTTATTCACTAGTGAAGATCTTCAGAAACTGCATGGTGTTGTTGAGTCAGAGGACCTCAGAACAGCTGAGGCAGGAAGGGACCTTACCTCATACAACATTCCCTTCCCAAAGGAGGGGCAACTAGAACAGGTTAATCAGGACTGTATTCAGTTGACTTTTGAGTATCTTGAAATACAATAATGCTACAACATGTCTGAACAAACCTCTTCCAAGGTTGAGCTACCCTCACAGTAAAAATTATTCTCTTACGTTAAAGTGGAGTTTTCTGCATTTCATCCTGCCCCAATCCCCCTTATTCTTTCTCTAGGCACTGCTCAGAAGACCATATACCCGCTCATCAGGTATTTGCACGCATTGATATGATTTCCCCAAGCCTTCTCTTTTTCCAAGGCTAAATGGTCTCTTAGTCTCTCCTTCTATGTTAGATGCTCCAATCCCTTACCTTAGTACCATTTCACTGCATCTTTGCTGCAGGAGCACTTTGCTGGCTCATAGACAATTTGTTCACCAGCATCCCCAGGTCCTTTTCTTAAAAAAAAGCGGCTTTCCTGATATTTGGTTCCCACCATTACTAGTGCAGGCGTTATTCTTCACCAGGGACAGGACTTTGCACAATGCTGCACTTCGTGAGGTTCCTGTTATCCTAAGTCTGTCAAGGTCCCCCGGTGTACCAGCAACTCCTCTCAGTTTTGTATCACCTGCCAACTTGCTGAACCTGCACTCTGCTCAGTAACACAGGTCATCAATGAAGAACAACAATGAATAGTGCCGGTCCCAATAATGAAACCCAGGGTACACCACAACAGTTGGCCTTGAGATGGACTTCTTTCCACAGATCACAACCCTTTCATACCCAGTGGCTCAGTCAGATTTCAATTCACCTCACTGTTCCATTTAGCTAGCCCATACTTCATCATCTTGCCTACGAGGAGGTTACGTGAGACAAAAATCAAGACAAACCACATTCACTTCTCCCCTCATCCACCAAGCCAGTCACCTCATCACGAAGGGCTCTAAACTCAGTTAAGCATGATTTCCCCTCCATAAATCCCTGCTGACTACTTACAATAAACTTTTTGTCCTTCATGTATTTGGAAATGCTTCCCAGGATTATTTGCTCCATCATATTCCCAGGGAACTGAAGTGAGGCTGACTTACTTATAGCTCCCTGGACACTACAACTTACCCTACCTGAAGACCAGAGTGACATTTGTTTTGCTTCAGCACTCAGAAACCTCTCCCAACTGTCATGACCTTTCCCAGATAAGTGAAAGTGACCTTGACGTGACATTGGGTTAATGAATAAAGTCAAGCCGGTTGGACAGTCCTTTTTCTGGTTTACCACTTGCCGATCCATGTAGATAAACAATTTTGTGTTTGCTGAATGTTTTCTCTGCTGAGGTATCTTTTCAGCTTCCAGCTTGGATTGTAGAGGTTTTTTTTTTCTTTTTTCTTGGTTATTTTTTATTATTATTACTTTGATAGATATAGGATATGGTAAAAGAAAAAAGTTTATTATTCAGTATCATGCACTTCACCACCAAGTGGTCAGTCGTTCCTCTTGACCCTGATTAATAATGGCACCCTTAATTTGTTGCCTTCATTCCTGTACTTGATGTAAGCATAAAGTAATATTAATATGAAATTGTTTTCCAGGAGCGTTATTTATGGCAATACTAACTTGAAAATATGGTAGGATATGGAGGGGAGTGTCTGAGAGTGTGTGCCAACTTTCTGTTTAATCAAGAACCTCTTTAGATATGAGTGGTACTTTGATCAGCTCTAAAATAATCATTGCTTTGGTATGATAGCATCACTATCATATCTTCTGCCTGGAAGCTTTTATTATGAATATTTATACTCAGCAGCATGAAGTCTTATTTAAAAGGTTTCAAAGCCTGGACTTACTGTGACCATGGCCAATTTTGTGTATTGAATTTGCAGGATGATGATATTTTTTTATTTTTTTAAAATAACATTTTAGGCAAAAAGAAATGCTGGAAAAAAATGAAATGCAGCTAAATGCAGAGCTAAGTGGATACTAGCATTTGTGGACACAAGCTTTATAGAAATGATGTCCTATCAGAGAACAAATAGGTCAGTTTTGGTGCAACTTTCATCACAAACTAAATAATTACGAACACTCACAACTCTTCCAGCAGTCAAAATCTCAAGAGGTCATCATTTTATGTTTGGCTCTCTCATCAACTTCAAGAAATGAATATATGGTCTGTTCAATGCAGAGGATTAATGAGTAGAATATAACAAAATATCAGCTTGAAGTCATAAGGCTTTGACATACCAAGGAGGTACTGTGGGGTAATGAATTGTCATGTGACAGCTCCTGTGAGGTAACTGTCCATATACACATTCTTTCTCTCCTGTGAATGCAATATAATCACGGGTAGTTTTTCTCTCAATTAAAGAAGGGCAGGTTACCTCACATCCAGTCGAGGTAAGAGAATGCACATGGAGCATTCAGCAACTGCTTATCTCCCAATAATTTGTTCGTATTGCCTGTGTGTCCGCAAGAGTTCAGATGCTAAAGTGCCATTAGGATTACCTAATCTAATATCCCGCAGATTACTAGGCAGCAAGTTTCACTCGGGAATTTCTAGACTGATCTAAACAAATTTTTGCTCAAGATTACATACCTGGAAAGACAGCTCACCAAAAAGCACACCAAGTAAATTAATTTGAAACATCTAACATGTTATTGACTTTCCATTTAAAACTTAGTGCATCTTGCTGGATTAGCCCTAACAGCTGCAGGGGATGAAGAATAATAACTTTTCCTCATAAGCTATTTCAAAGGTTAGTTCACTTAATTTCTACTTTGAGTGCTTCTGGCATTATCTTCCAGGGTCAATTCACCTTCTTTTCCTGCTTTGTAAAAGTACACGAATTACCATAATCAGGCGGATCAAAAATCCATCTAGCCCCATGTCAGAAGGTCAAAATATTTGCTAAGGGAGACAGTGTCAGAAACAGATCAAGCGCAGAGCAATTTTTTGCAAGAATATTCTCCACCTTTCCAAGTAGATCTTGCATCAGGGTCTTCTTTTGGACTAACGTGTTTAAAATAGCAGCAGACCTATCCTTCTTAAGTTTGCCCGGTCCCTTTTATTTAACCCCTTCCTCCTCTCAGCTGAATAATGAGTTATCACTACAGCCGATGGAGAAAGGTCAGCAGCTGTAGTGTTGCCATGTTTGCCGCGCAGCCCGGTAAATTAGCTAGATAGCCTCAACATACACAGGGGGTGACAGGCTGCTCTACCCTCATTCTGCTCCAGCACTTAGGACTGGATTAACAGCTACTCCAGAGCAAATAGGAGAACAGTCAATAATGTGTCACACGTCAGTTTTTTTTAAAAATGTAGAATTTTAGTACTTTGGCTACTGAGAGTAGACGGTCACGCAGACATAGAGACAAGCAAAATCAAAAGGGTATAGAAACTAGCTCGTCAACAGACTAACTGGAAGGAGCAAGTAAAGGCCCCTTTGGGGGGTGGTAACTAAGTAACTAGCTAAAAAGGTTGCAATTCAAGAAGATGAGAGAGATGGAGAAGGTCCCCGGGGTGCTGGGAGACTGATTACCGATGCATACATATGAGAGGAGTAGAAACCCAGCAGAAAGCGAGGGATGTCAAGGGCATACCTATGTGAGCAAGGCACACAGGGTTACTTGGAGCAAAATTTCTGGAAAGCCAGGCAGATCTGACTTTTGAGAAAAGAATCTGCCTTGTGGTGATTTTTCCCTGCTATTTCCTAGAAAACAGGATGCTGTGTACATTCTTGTAAATTACCAGTATTGCCAGTACCGGACTGTTCTCCATTTCTCTTCCTAATGCAGAGAGGCTCTACATATTGGCTAATCGCCCCTACCAAAGGCAATTAATTTGTTCTTTATGTGTAAAACTGTAAAATTTACTTTCCATGCTTTTACAGAATTCCAATCACAGAAATATTTGCATATTTTACAGAACAATAAACCAGATTTTTTGTCATGAGGTTCCAATGTGTGATGTGACATATGAGATTCATATGGAGATGTTAAACCCACAAAGTTTGGTGTTTGAGTTTTATTAAAAAATGAACCATGATTCAGCTTTTCCAGGGCACTGTTTAAAAATCAATGCCACAACTACAGCTGTAAAGCGAGAAAAGATCATGGTACTATGACTGTATATTAGCAGTTTCAGATGGGATATAATAACAACTTAATTTTTCAGCAATTTAATTCTATTTCTTTTTTAAAAGTTTCATGGTAACTACTTTCAGGAAAAGTTGGCCCCAGTCTGCAGACCTTAGGGCAGTTCAGCCAAACTAGTTTACTCTGTCTGAAATATGATTGATAATTTGATTAGCATCTCCCACAAACACAATTTTCTTTGGAAAGTGACAACCATAATGAGTCTGAGACAGACATGGGAAAGAACTCACCCTCTGTCTACAGAAAACGAGGACGGCTATAAGCCCACCTAAATAGGAGATCTTAGTTTCCTCTTTTCTTGATGTTTTAACATTAAAACCAGACAGTTTGAAGGATATACTCTCATATTTATATTTCTCTATATTATATATTTCTATTTCCATATTTATATCAACAAAGATGGATGTGGAAAGACTACAAAGCTTAAGTTCCAGGTGCCTTTTGAGTTACCTTAAGTCCAGAGTTACACTAACTGAACAGTACAGTATCATTTGAAAAGCAGTTGCCTGTTAGGTTTTTCCCTCCCCTAAATTCACGGCTTAAATTTAATTATGGTCACCTTGCAGTTATTTGTTATTCTGTTGGCATCGTCCCTTAGCTGAACAGATCTTTTCTCCCCCTCATGTTTTTCTCCACCGCTATTACATGCATGTCACAGTGGCTAGTAAGGTAGGTAAAACACCACCAGCAGAGAAGAATCTGTCAGTGTCTGTACTTCTGATCAACATTAGTTATTAGCAGCATGAACTGTATTAATATCACATAGTTGGGAAACATCGACAATGCAAACCAGGACTGGAATGTCATATAGATGTATGTTTAGGAGGAATGGAAAAATACCCATCAAATGAAATGTAACCACTTAAAAGACAAGATGCTGTGGGTAAAGACTAATAGCAGAAACTCTTGCTCTGAGTTGGGTGCTTGTGGTTGACGTATTGATCACACGTGAACAAATGGGTAAAGGGAACCTAGAAAACATTAGGAAAGGCATTGCAGAGATGCTGTCATCCCACAGTGGCACTCAAATGCTTCAAATCTGAAGGGAGTGCAGAGAAGGACTTGGAGATAAGGTAATGAATAATCAATTTTCTGAGACATTTATTTAACCTCAATCTGTGTTTTATTTTGTAATTCCCCATGAAATTACAGTATTACAGTAAAGTATTAAATACTTTAAATCTACTGAAAATTGAATGGAGGGGTATCGGATGATGATGTGATTTAATTTTAGGTATTCTACCCACCACAGTGCTTTTATTTTACTAATTTTCTTCTTCCTCTGTACTTATGCCAAGTGTGGAAATTAGCATGAATCTCTATGTCAGTCTTCCTCTGCTGTGCAAGCAACTTCTAAACATCAAGTTAAACTGCATAAGCAAACCTATCTCGTGCTCTGTCCTGCTGCAGCCAGGCTGCTTCCAAGATGGGAAGCAATTTATGTACAGCTACACCGTAAATATAAAAAACAGTTTAAGGCTTTCATTTTAAAAATCCTCTTAGTTGGGCAGGAGAGCAATGCTCCAAAACTGTACGTGGAATCTATTTTCGGAGACTCCTCTTCTCATAAAAACCTCTCAATGACGGTGACCAAGTTCTCATATCTAAGCCTTTTCTCCAAAACCATCCTTTAGAGCCTGGTTGCCTTTTGTTTCTGTCACACACCACTGCCTTTGCTCTCAAAGGATCAGAGAGATGATGATGGCTAATCACATCTTGCACTGTATTGGGAAAAGTGTAGCCACCAAGTCAAATGAAATGGGTTTCCTCCTTTATTTTGTACTTATGAGACCACAACTGGAGCAATGTGTTCAGTTTAGAGATTCCCTGTAAAATAAGGACATAGCCATAGTGGAAGGAGACCCACCATGATGACTAGAAGGCTGGTATACATCACAGATGAGAAGATGATAGATCCCTGTTTGTTCAGCGTGCCCAAGGGAAGTCTAATAGGGACTCTTCCACTATTATGACAGGGACAGTTTCTTCTTGGTGCACAGTGACAAAGTATGAGGCGATGTTCCTAGGTGTTAACAAAAGAAATTTTGATTGAATCTGAGAAAAAAATGCTTTCATTGAAAGAGAAGTCAAACACTGAAATGGGTTGTCACAGAAGATGTGGAATCTTCACCTTTAAAGTTATTAAAAATTGGATGGGACAAGGCCCTGAGCAACCTGATCTAACTTCCAAGTTGATCTAACTTTAAAGTTAGCCCTGCTTTGAGACAGAGTATGGACAGGATGACCTTCAGACCTCACTTCCATCTAAATTATTCTGAGTTTGAAATTTTTTCTTGACTTTGTAATCCTTTGGAAATGTATGAAAAAGTACTACTATTATTTGTGTAGAAGATAATGGAGAGATTCTTACCTCTTCACATCTTAAATCTTTCCTCTTGAAGAGCAAGGGAAACCACCTCTTGTGGCTGGGGTAAAACAGACTTCACTCATGTTGACCTGCCTCTGCCTGGTGATAGTCTTAATTTTCAGCACTTTCCTTCCAGACTCTAGATTACTCTGTAAGATGCAATCTGGGGATGACAGAGGATGTCAAGTTGTCTTCACAGAAGAGACAACAATATGCTCTCATCACAAGTTAAACAAACAGCACAGTAGGCTGCATTGGCAAGTGAGTGGCTAGAAGATGAAGGCAAGTTGTTAATTATTCTTTAGCTTGTGCTAGTGAGGCAATACCTGGAATATAGTGTTCCTCTTCATCTATTCCTTTCCTGGGCTCAAAAGGTATGTTGAGAAACTGGAGAGTCCAGCAAAGTGGTATGAAGACAGTGAAGAGTCAAGAACATGGTTCCTCATGTACATGGGGAAAAATCATTCGGTGTGGTGAAGAAGAGAATACGTCATGATCTAATAGTGGTCTACAACTATTTGAAGTGGTAATCCAGAGATGATGGAAGGCTTTCTTGATAGTTACGCCTAATATTACAAGGGGAAGTAGCAGTGATGTGTATTGTGAGAAGTTCTAGCTCTAACTTAGGAAAAACATCTTTGTTAACGGGGGGTGCAGCACCAGAACAGAGAGACTGACTCCATCCTTGGAGGTTTGCAAGACTCAGAAAAACTAAGCCATCACTGACTGTATCAGCTGTTGAAAGGTTCTGTTTCCATTAGGCAGGTGGACTGGGTGATCTCCAGAGGTATCTCCAAGAAACATATTTATATTTCTGTAATTCAGAGTCTTCTATATTACAATGCTATCTGTCCTGCCATGTCTCCTGGATATCTCAATTTCCCCCTTTTCTTACAGAGGTAACTCCTTTTCTGTCCAGAATACAAGTAATTCCTTTCTTCTGTCTGTTCCTCGCTCACACGCCTCAGTGATTTAAAACTGTTTTTCAGCTCTGCTCCTCCTCTGCTAGTGATCTCTTCCTCCATTTTGACTCATTGGCATATTTTTGGGGTCATCCAACTCATTCAAACATCTCCTCTCTATGCCATCTCATTTAATAGGTGTCTATAAATTCTAAGTGCCTGCAGAGCCTCCACTCTCCCTTCCTTTGCCCTCTATTTTCATATTGCTCTTTCACCAATCTTCCAGCTGCAGCTCTAATCCTCAGATCTTTTCTTCTGTCTGGCAACACTTCATCAGTAGGTAATTTCCATCAGGTACCTATTCAAGATTAGAAAATATCCTGCAGCTTCTGCATCAAGTCCTTTTCATGCCTGTTCCATTTTAGTCATATTTTATGCATTAAAGAAACTGTATTTCTCTGTCCCTTGCCTGTTTTTAATAGACTGTGGAGGTTTTTAGGGATGTGTCATATTGAGTCAGCAACAATCTGCGTGGACATGAAAATATATAGTAACTTATGAAGACCATCAAGTTTGTGAAAGATGATTTCGCCTGACCTTTTAAAGACGTGGTGTTTAAATTAGTTCTGTAAGAGATCAATTCAGATCAAATTTCCCTAAATTTAAAGAGAAAATTGTGCTTCCTTCATCTCACCTTATAAAAACATTAATGTTTTTAATGTTCTTTATTTCTTTGCTTTTATAATGCCTGGACTTTCCTCAACATCAGCTACTTGCACTGTTAAATCTCAGCAGTTAACTGTCCATCAGCTGTGATTAAAAGCAGAAAGCCTGAGCTGCATGCTGTCAGTGTTACTCAGCTCCCCCGGAGAAGACTGCAAGCTACAAACTGCAGCAAACCACAGATCCCACAGACTCTAACCAAGCCAGCTACCACCAACCATTGAAACCTTGTCTTTGATTTGAAATTAAGTGGGAAGCTGAAAGAACGTGCCACAACATTTTGGTATTAGATGAAGTTCCTGAAGTTGAGGAGATTTAATGCGACCAGGTATTTAGAACTGCAAGAGCTGGTTTGAGATGTGACAGCACATAAGTGACACAAATTTTCAGTGCTGCAAACTCATTGCCACATCATAATTTTCACAGTATTTGATGATTTTATTTAACGTGCCAGTTCCCAGAGTTTAGGACTACAAGAAAAGATCAAACTTCACAGATTTTACATGTTGAGGACACTGGCTGCAATCTTCTGCTTATTGTGTCCTTTAAACAAATCTATTTATCTTGAATCACTCTGAATCTTAAAGATCTATTCTGCTTTATTCATGAAAACCGGCAATTATAAGATTTGATTTATGCATAGTGTGTTTATCACAATAAAATAAAATACAAAATGTTCTTGCATCATATTGTTAAAACTTGTACTTATGGAATTTTATTTTTTGAATGCGTGATTTGATGATAATTCAGATCTAGATAAAACATGTTACAACCACTATTCCTAGTTTAATTTGCTGTTTCTTTTGCTACCTTTATGTTAAAAGTCTCGCAATATTTTGGAATAGCACTATAATATCAGTCTCCACAACATGGAGACTATGTTATGTGCAGAAGTAGGAAGGGTTTAGATGAATTAGTGATTCTGAAATGGACGGGAATGAAGAGTTTTTAAAAAAGTTTATTTCACTTGATGGTCGGATATAACGTAACTGAAGAACGTTTGTTTTTGGTTTTTTTTTTTTTTTTTAATTGCTTGCTCATTTAGTTTCACTTTTCTTTTATAAAATCACTCTCTGGATTTTTTAAATGCCTGTATTAATTCATATTTACTCCATCCTTTTTGTGTGTTAGCAAATGCAGCCCTGCACAAACAATGACACTATCTGATTTCATGCTGCAGATCTGTTCCAACAGTTGGATACTAAAAGGCCTTTTAAGAATATGCTGTAATAAAAGCTGCCATTTTCTTTCTGTAGTGACTTCTTTATGTTTTTACGTTGCCTTGCCACTGCTTTATGTGCTAGTTTTCTGATAATCCTAGTCTTTGAAATATGCAAACATAATTTCGTCATGAAAAAGTAAGACAATATCCTACAATATACTGATCAAGGGATCCTCAGAGCGATCCTCTTAGGGCCTTGCTCCTTTATCATCATGATTAGAAAAAACTTACATAAAAATACAAAGTGACTCATGAAGGGCATTGGGGCTGTAGCAGAAGCTTTTGTCTGACCTTTTGTGGGCTCAGGGGATTTAAATTAGTTCTGTAAGTAAAGAGCAATTCAGATGAAGATACTTGAATGAATAAATAACTTGGATAAAAAGGGAACCATTTTATTCAGGTTAAAGCTGAATTCTTTATGCTTTCTCTATGCTGATTTTCTTTCCCAAGACAAAAGAATATTTGATGGGGTAAAATACCTATTGTTTTTCCCTCATACAAGATTTACAATCGAAGGACTGTAAGAATAAAGAAAGAAGTTAAATTCAATGTAAAGGCTAATCTGTTGTTTTTCATGTGCTAGCTACTTACAAATAGATTTTAAAATTTATGGGGGATTATCTATTCTTTTTTAGCTACTTTAGCATAGGGCACAACAAACAAATCTACTGAATAGTGGGGAGTAGGAATTATAAGATTGAAAATGTGATAATTAACAAATTATGATAATTCAAATAGGTAATCTTTGCTCACACCTAGTCATTGCCTTGGTTTTTCTGTATCAAGTTAATATGGAACAGGACTATAATTTCATTCAATTCCCATACAATAAGCAAAGTTAATTACACAAGAAAACTAAGAAGTATTTTGCAAAACCTGAAAGTCTTTCAAATCTATCTGCATTCTGGGATTCTCTGCCGGTCTATCACCATTACATAACCAAATCATGCTTTTTAGCTACAGGCATTAATGACAGCTATGGATAATATGCTATCCACTGCCCAATATTAAGGCACTTTAATGATAGTTTTAAAAATTATATCCTCTTCTAAATAAGCAACTGGAATCAAAGACAACAATAGGCGTTGGAGAGATAAGACTCTGCACAGAAGACTGCTTCTGCATATTAAGAATGACACAAAGCACTTCAAATTTAGTTGTCTACTTGTAAATTTCCCCTAAAGGTCACAGAATTAATTCTAAAGCCATTAGACATTTTCAAGGTATTTTATGTTACTATGAGTCATTAAAAGGTTGGCTGCACTAACAAAATAAATGTTACAAGAGCAGAAATCCAGAACCAAACTATACATTTATATCTCTGAAGGATCTTAGAACCGGAGACTGGTTTGGGTTGTATGGACCTCAAGTTCCACCTAGTTCCAACCCCCTGCCAAGGGCACGGGCACCCTCCACTAGCCCAGGTTGCCCAAAGCCCTGTCCAACCTGGCCTTGAATACTGCCAGGGAGGGGGCAGCCACAGCTTCTCTGGGCAGCCTGTGCCCAGAGGGTCTCACTGCCCTCACAGGGAAGAACTTCTTCCTAATGTCTAATCTAAACCTGCCCTCTTTCAGCTTAAGGCCATTATCCCTTGTCATATCACTGCATGCCCTTGTTTACATCCCCTCTCCAGCTTTCCTGTTGACCCTGGAATTTAGTGAACCTTTTCATTACTGGAAACAATGAAAAGGTTCACTAAAAGACATATTTGAGACAAGATTTCATTTTAAATGTTTCCTCATCAATAATCACCAGTCTTTATCATTCTTGCGCTGTTCAAAAACATTTGTGAAATACACCAATGAACCTAAGGCTATGTCTATGGCACTGAATTAATCAGTGCTTATGAGCATTCCCAGACATTGGAATATGACTGCTCTGAAATTATTAGAGCAGTCCCTGGCATGCTTTTGGCCTGTACCAACTAGCAGTCTCCCAAGCAATTCCCAGGCACTGTCTGGGAGGTGGAATATCCCACAGACCATTACCACCCAAGGATTTGCATCTAGCCACCCTTTTCTGAAGGCTGGCTGTGTATGCTTGCTGCTATACTTGTGAGTTAGTCCTTGCCAGTTGGCTTCTGTGTCTGGGAATATTCTTGGAAATGGTTTTATTTGCTAGTATAGACATACTCCTATCCCTTTCCCATTAATGCTGAGCTTTAGGAAAGTAAAGACCAATTCAGTAAAGTTTCATTCAGTTGGAATCACTTTTGATAGTTAAATCCATTACACTGTGGGATTTTCTTTCAAATTTTTTATAATCAAAACCTGTTATCTTGATCCTACTGCAACAAAGGTGTCACAGCATTCAATTAATGTCAGAACCAGGTTGAGGTGCAGCTTTTTAGACTGGAGTTACATTCAAGCACACAAGATATCAATAATCAGCAGTCTAAGTAATCAGAAATCAAAATCAAACATCGTCTGGAAATCAAGAGACCGGAGAATTAATTCTTCCTCCTGCACTGTTCATATCTTGTTTTGGGCAAGTTTACAGTCTAATCTCTAATGTCTAAACTTGCAGGCTACAGAATTATGCTTTCTCTCTGCTTCCCATACAATCCTTAAGCCTGCCACAGGATGATATTCCAAAGCAGATCACTTAATGGTTAAGGGAGCCCTAATTGGAAGTTCATGGTCTCACATGTGGCAGGCTAAGCGGTCTAGTTAGTAGGATATCATATAGAAGGAACAGCAAAAGTTTACTTGTTCCCTTTCTACTTTTGAGTATTTATTCTCAGAGGAAATTTGGATTCTTACCTTGCAGTCCTGATGTTGCTATACAAGTCCCAAGCAAAGGGAGTTTTCAGAAAAACCTACTTATTAATAGTACCTTTGGGATAATTTAAAGTGGCTTCTCAGAACATTGTTTTTGAGGGGTTATCCTAACTTTGTGGAATCACCAAATTCTGGGCTTTATATTCCACTTTTGAGTCCCAATCTCATAAAATCTTTGCCGAAATCATGGGCACTCAGTTGCTATAACAGCTTTGGCTTTCACATCTCTAATGTATTTAGAATCATCTTGTTACCTGAGGCCAGAGCATAAAGTACCCTGGGGACTGCCTCTATGCTCACTATCACTTTGATTCTCACTTGGAAAATCAAAGTACCTATCAAAAAAAAAAAAAAAGAAATCTGAGGCAGAGAGCAGGGCTGGTTCGTACTTGAGATCCTGCTCCTCTGGGCCATATAGACACAGCTCGAGCCATCTTTGAATTCAAACATTGATTTCAAAGTCAGTAGAAACAAAGCACTGCCTTGATTCCCTGTGTAATGTTGGGAGCAGCAGAACCTTTCTGCTTTGCAGGGATTGGGATGATGCTACATTCCCATTTTGGAGTGACTCGGGCTATACATCCCAGGAGCTGGACAAAACACACAGCCGAAGAGAGGAAGCATCCTTGGAGATGCAAAGAGGAGCTGAATGATGAAGGCGGTCATGGAACACCAATGCTCAGGACAGACACATGCTGTCCTAAATCCTGCTGAACAGTCTTTATGTACACCAGCTGAATATAGCTCAAGGGTGAGGTACTTGCAGCTCTTCGGCGCAGGAGCCAGCAAACCAGACTGGATGCCAGCTGAGTCCCCGAGTGCCAGGGGAATTCTCAGCTGGGAGAACCTGGCTGCCTTCCAAGCACATAAAAATGCATTTATACACATATCTATGTATATATGTATAGCAGAGATTTTAAAGGAATAATTACCTTCCAGATGTCTTCTAGTTTGACTAAGATTTTTATCTTCTATCTAGTCTAGTACAGAATGAACCTGCAGCTGCTTGATCTGTGATTACCCTCAGCTTTCACAGAAACCAGATTTCTAAACAATCATGTTGATAAAAAACTCTATGCCTGCTCTCAGAAAAAAAAGCGAAGACTAAATATCAAAACAGGGTAAAGACTGGAATACCTGTACAGAAGAAAAAAACTCCAATATCTAGCCACTCCTAAGATTTGCAATAACAGAATATATCTTTTTGCACCTAGCAGAGAAATATGTAGGGGAAGGCATTTGCTAGCAGCAGAAAGAAAGAGCGAATACCTACATGAATTACAAGATAAGTCTTTGTTTCTTCTAGCCTAAAACCTCCACTACTTTACTAGTTACCAGGTGTTTCTAATTTAATTCATTTCATTAACTTCTTACAACTTGTTCAGCCAGCTCTGCAGACAATTGATTTTTATTACTACATGCCTCAGTGACTCTTTGCACTAGATTTTTTTTTCCCACTGACTATACAGTTCTTCAAATGTCTTCAAAATGCTATTTTATTTTGTTTCTGTCTTCTCAGAGTTTAGTCTGTCTTTCCAATCAACCTTATCACTTATTTAGCACATTGTTCTATAAGGCAAAATACAATACATAACATCAAATATTTACAGATAGAGGTGCTACTCCTAGAAGTATGATTTGTAAGCTTTTGTTATTATGGGGCTGCTGCTAGTGAAAATTATTGACAAGCTAGAACAATACTCTGATTATGATATTGTAATTGTGTGTGTGTGTGTGTGTGTGTGTGTGTGTGTGTGTGTGTGTGTGTGTGTGTGTGTGTGATCCGAAGCAACAATAATAATAAGGGAGCTTTTAAGATCCACAACTCAGGACATCATGTGATGGTGCTAAAACTTCTTAATCAAATTGGTTTCACTCTTAATTACACAGGCAGGGTTCACACTGACACCTGCTGTTAAGATTGCCTAACTTTTCCCATTATAAGCCCATTTTCAATTTCATTGCCAATTTAATTGCGTGGGCTGATCTTTTTGGGGAGAAGTGTCAACTTCTGATTTAAATCAGAGAGTCAGTGTTTCAGAGGAAATGATTTTGTGATTTTTGAGAATTATGTGGGGGATAACAGCTCACTTGCTTCATATGAACACCCTTTCATTTATCTACATCCTCTGACAAAAGAACTTGAAAATCATCAGAATTTAACTTACTGAAGTTTCCTAGAAAGGCATCCATATTTGGACAAGCCCCAGAAAAAATAGACTATACCAGCTGATGTAAATGGAAGGACATTGTCATTTTGTCTCCAGCATTTTTGAAAACTTCACCATTTTTTACCTCTGACCAATCTTCAGCAGTAAGAAAAGATGTCTGTGGAAGGCAAACCCTGACAGAGTAGGAAAGGTGATGCAGATAGGGGTGTAGTAATGGTGTGTATGAAACAGAAGAAGGATAGGCAGGCTTGGTGACACAGACAATAGCAGTCAGTGCTAAAAAAAAAAACAAACTAAGAATTAAAAAAGAAGGAAATACTGGGTGGGTGGGTGCAATGGTTGTCTAAATGATGAAGTATTCAAATGACAACTCCAATGCCTTGACACTTCTCTGATCCTAGCAAATTATGAAGTAAACTTCTGTAATTTTCCATCTTTTTTTTTCCCACAGAATGATCACTCATTTTTAGTTACTTCTCTGGCAATAAAATAAATAATAATGAAGTTCTGTGCTGATAGCCTAGAGAGCTGAAGCAGATAATTCGCATAGAAGATGAGCATGCAGTTGTTCTCCCTCAAGAAAAGCGAGCATCAGGTTTCTGTGCAGGTGACTGCATGCCTGCAAACCAAGTCCAGACATATGCTATTACAAAATAACCTCTTCTTCTCTTAAAAGCGATATTACCTGATTCATGTTACGTAGGGATAAATTAAGGCAACAATTCTGAAACACCCTTCATAAAAGAAGTGCTTGTTACTACTGGCATCCCTGAAATCGTTACTGTTGAGTGCTCATCTGCTAAGACCTACATATGAAATTGTTTTGGTTTTAATTAGGGTGATTTTACACTTCATTCTTCTCTTCATCCCCTCTCAGAGAAATTTGAATCAGGAAGTTTGGGGCTTTAACCCTGGATTTGCCCCTAGTTTTCTGTATGAAGTTTGAGAATTCAGCAAATGCACCTGCCTTTGCTGTCTACAATGTCTACAAAAGAGATGAGTGTATGCAACCTACCAGCAAATTACAGAGCCTTCCACATATGCATTGGCAACTTAATTTTGGTACAGGTCAAGAGATGATGAATATAGCAAAGACTAGAGTTAACATCAGAAAAATGCAACCCTCAATGTCTATCTTTGACGTAACACAACTTGGCATTTACAGTTTCCTTCTCCTGTACTGACCACTCACACACTGGCCTTTTTTGTAGTCATCTGCTGCCTAACTAACACTTAGATAAGTACACCACCTGTAATGATAATGATATTTTTGCTACATTATAGCAGTAGTCATAAACTGATTTGAAACTGATTAGAAAGTTGTCTCAGTCTCATGGAGTTTAAGATAGAAAACAGATGAATGACTGGTTTCTTTTCCTTATTTAAATAAGAAAGAATATTAAAATAAAGATTGGTTATGATGCTGACTGATGCATTTTTGAGCTGGTATGTTCTTCAAACACTGATAATCTTTCAAGATAAAAATTCATTCAAATACCTGTCTTCCTGATGTCAATTGGAAGATACGGATTTGTTTTGGAGTCCCAGAAGGTAATCCAAAACCTTCATGTGGAGTTGGAATTTAAATAAAAGATAAAATGTGCATTTCACCAAAATAGAAGAGAGAAAAAGCATACAGTGGCTGAAAAGTTGTAAATGTAATCAGGATCAAAATAATTTTTTTTGGTTAGGAAAAAAAAATCAGTCAAGTATCTTGCATTCGATTGTGGTCATATGTCTTGCAATGTCCCTGTGCACTGAACTGCTGGGCATCATTCACTAAGTCTTTGGATGCTCTCAGAGACCAACAGGAGCTATTAAGAGGTTTTCTGCATGGTATATTAGTATCTCTGTTTCATGGGTTTTATCGTTTGACTTTTCCTTCAACTCTTTATTTTTTTTTTTATGATGATTTCTTGTTCCTAATATTAATTTAGTTTCTTCCTGGTTCCTGTCTTCTGCAGCTTACCCCCCGTCATTAAAAACATCTCCTTTTAGTCAAAACAGTTGTAGCTTAAGTAATTTTTCATATGGAATTTATTCTATATCTCTGATCAGTCTTGTTGACCTTGACTAAATCTTCTCCAGTCTCTTGTACATTTTTGAGGTGGTAGGGAAGGATGAGACCAGAACTACACAACTTGTTATAGACATGGTGAAACCACAGATTTACATAATGGCAGAGTGGCATTCTCTCTTTTTTACTTCATTCTTCTCCTAATGGCTTCTAATATTTGATTTACTCTTTTGAATATGAGTGAGCAGACTGATGCTTCTGTATGACCATATATCATAACTCTTGACACTCACTCCAGTCAGACCAGAGGTCATGTAAGTGAAATTAGGATTTCTTTCCCTTATGTACTTCACTGTACATTTACCTACACTGAATTTCAGCTGTCATTTTATTGCTCAGTCACTAAGTTTTACTACCTTGAATAAATTAATGTCACCAAAATTGATTACTTCATTGCTAACATGCTTTTAAAAGTCATTTAGGAACATGTTGAACAGCAAAGGACCTAGCATAGATCTTACGGAACTTCACCTGCCACCTCCTTCCACTGTGAAAACTGACCATTTTATTCCTGTCTTCTAGCCATTTAACCTTAGAAGGATCTTCCCTCTCATGACGTGGTGCTATGTTTCCCTAAAAGCCTCTAAGAAAACAGTTCTCAACAAGAGTTTTGGAAAAAAACCCAAATAAATTATGTCAACCGCATTACAGTTCCCCACGTAACTGTTGATAAGTCCTCACTGTTGATTAAGCTAACATGGCTTTTCTTAAAAAGATACCTTTACCAAGATATTCAGTGACTGTTCTTACATTTCCTACTAATCTGCATGGTACAAATGACATGCTTAAGAGCTTTGTAATGCCCCAGGTCCCCTCTCAAAACTTTTTTTTTTTAAATTGCCTTCAGATTTTCAATTGTCCTTGGTCATCAAGTGCCAAGGCAGCTTTGCACAAGAAGTATCATGCTTGAGGAGTCATTCAACTACTCTATGGAAGTATGGAAGACTCTAGTCTTCCATACTTCCTTCCCATGTCAGTCCTCTGAGGGGTCTCTCAAGACTTCAGATCAGAACCTGCATGGTTTCTTCTGCAGTGAGCACTGATGTGAATAATTAAACTCCTCTGCAACAGCTTAACCCTCTCCTGAGTGCTCTCTTTAAATGACAGATACCATCCTGGCCCTTCAAATAGGCATACCTCCTGGTTTTGGTATATTTGAAGAAAAAAAGTACTTGTGAATCCTTCCTCTCAATGCTCCTCAAAACATTTCTGGCTTGTCTTACTGTGTTGTTACTTGTTATCTGACAGAGCTTCTGATCTTTTCTTTTTTTTTTTTTTATATGGACATCACTTTCTTGAAGAATGCCTCCTTGCTTTTACGCTGCTTGTCACTTGCTGTTCTGCTATGTTGGTTTTCTTCCACATTTTCTCATGCTTTTCCTCATAAGCAGGGTGTGCTGACCCCATGCTTCCTACATGGAAACCTAAGAAATTTCCAGGTGGACTGAGAGGGTTTAATAATTCACCTTTCCTATGAAGACAAGCTGTAAGAGTTGGGCTTGTTCAGCCTGGAGAAGTGAAGGCTCCAGGGAAGCCTAATTACAACCTACCAATACTTAAAGGGGTCCTGCAGGAAAGTGGGAGAGGGGCTGTTCACCAGGGAGTGTAGTGATGGGACAAGGGGCAATGGCTTCAAGCTGAATGAGGGTACATCTAGATCAGATGTTAGGATGAAATTCTTCCCTGTGAGGGAGGTGAGTGAGGCCCTGGCACAGGCTGCCCAGAGAAGCTGTGGCTGCCCCCTCCCTGGCAGTGTTCAAGGTCAGGTTGGATGGGGCTTTGGGCAATCTGGGCTAGTGGAGGGTGTCCCTGTCCATGGCAGGGGGTTGGAACTAGATGGTCTTAGAGGTCCCTTCCAACCCAAACCACTCTATGACTCTATGATTCTATTCTGTTTGCTGACCTTTTAAAATAAGATGCTTCTTTTACACAGGTCCCCTTTCAGAGAAAGCCCAACCATAGTCATTCCTGGAAAACAACCAAACCAGCTGAGGTGCTTCAGGCCCTCTTGGGCTCTCCCTAACCAGCCGCACCACCACAAAGCTAGTGATGGCGATCTCTTTGTGAAGGCCTGATGTAGTATTTGCCTGACTGATACAAGTAACTGAGGAGGTCAGTGATTATTCTATTTCCTGCTTTGTCTGCTTCTTTGATAACCTTAGGATATCAAAACCAGAATTACCATCTTTTCTGGGAAGTTGTACAAAGCCAATGATGCTTTTCCCCTCCTTCTTTATTTTAGTCTTCAAAATTCAGTTCATGTGGATTCATAAGGAAGTGAGGATTTTCTTAACCCAATTCCAATTTTAAAAAAATATGTAACACTACATCACCACCAAGAAGCCTACTTCATCTTCATCACTAATTTGTTTGGTGTTACAGTCTTCTGTAGATTATATTTCTCCTTCCAGCAATCTGGTACATGTACTATGCCCCTTCCTTCGCTTAGGACTAGGACTCACTTCACTTATCCTGGATTTCAACTAATTCCTGATAAATCTGACTACCTGATTTTTGTATCTTCAGTACTTGGCTTGAGGAGATAGCTCTTGTGTTTGGCACTGGCATTATCATGCTTGGCAAAAGCTCAACACTAGATGTCCTTTAAAAGGGGGTTGGTTCCATTTTCCATTATCTATTTCAAGAAAGTGTCAGGCTTAGGTTTAAAACAGAAAACTGTTATCAGATTTTTCTAAAAAATGCAATGTATTTCTGCTGTTTGGGGAAGTATAATTGCTTGCTTTCTTAGTCTCACCTTCCCTGCAAACACATACTTACTCCTTTTTCTGCTTTCTCACTGTGGGCTCATTTATATTAATAAATACCTCCCTGCATGATACAGCATGACAAACTCTCATCAAGTAGGAAAAATATATGCTTGTGAAATTTTAAAAATCCCTTAGTTACCTATCTAAACAGAGTATCGGTGAGCACTATCTAGTTACAGCAGATCTCTGATCTTGCTGATTGAAGCTGGAAATACTTATATTTTCCTCCTCAGGATGAAAGTACTTAGCCTACATTTACATTTCAGGCTAACTGCTATGAATAGAAAAGTCTGGAAGTTTGTTTCTGGTGATTTTTTTTTTTTTTGAGGAAAATCAATTCCTGTGCACTTCAGTTATCAAGTATATTCTATAGTCTATCCAGATACCAGAGTTCCAAACACAAACAAACAAAATATATCTGGCCAAATACAAGCAGTGTGTCAAAATGCAAGGACATTCGGGTTTTCTATTGAAAAAATTCCTTCACATCAAAGGATCAAATATAGTCTTCGTAGTAAAAAAACCCAACCAAACACAAAACCAAAACCGTGCAATTTCTATTCATGGAAATCCTTATTTCAGAAACTGTACTGCAGGAGAGGTCTTTCTATGAGAAGAGTAGAACGAAGTCCTTAGTCTGTACTCTTTCCTTCAACATCTGAAACATGTACGCGTCAGAAACAAGTTTATTCTTGCATACATGTGAAATCATGAACTTGTCGGAGACACAAAGATAATATGCTTAGTAATTAGGCATTCTTTACAACAAAATGGACTAGGAATGCATTTGTAAAGGTGTATCTTGGTCATTACTTGTAGGGACTCCTACTTAGTCCAACAGCGTATGGAGACACCAAAAGAACACCAGAGAAGTTCATGTCTTAGTGGCTTTCTAGGATTTCACATTCTCTCAAAAACTCATGAAACATTTGGTGTTTTTTTAAAAAAAACAAATAACTGCAGTGAAAAATCTGAGGAAGCAACAGACCGGTGCATTTCTGAATAACGTAAAAGAGCTGAATACTGCAATTGTTGGATTAAAGTTCTTGTAAATTAAAAATAGGAATGGACCTGCAGGAGATTGAATGAAAATAAACAAAAGCTCCCTGATAACATTTTGAAGAGATACATACAAGTGCAATACGGACAACTCTCTTAGACAGCAGTCTCAAGAGATAATTTGGTGTGTAACGAAGGAAAATAACAGAAACAGAGCAAAAGGCCTGCCCAAGAACCAACCTCCAACACTAATAAAAATAAAAAAGCAATACAGAGCAGAGAAGAAAACCAAAATAAAGATCACAGAAAATTGGGCAGACATTCTGACTGGGGTCATACACTTGTAACAGAAGAAATTATCATGCCAAAACTTGTAGACAAGAAAAAAGGAAAAAGGAGAGAGAAGAAGAAGGGAAGGGGTGTGTGGTGGGGTGGGGGAAAGGCAGTACAAACCAGAAAACATAAACCTCAGCCTATCATAAGACATCAAGACAAGGCACCACACAAACAGGAAATTAAATGCCAAGTACACAGTAAGGCATCAGTGAACCTAGTAGATTATGAAGACTTCTATATTATTGCTTGAGAACAAAGAGAAAAATTGCAACCACAAAAAGACAGATTGAAATTAAACAATGCATGATCATAAAGCTACAAAAAACATATAATTACCACCCCCCACCCCCAAAACGGGACACACAAAAAAATCATAGAGAGAAAGCACAGAGGCTGCAATTTCAGGTAGTGCAAACAACAGAAACGTCACTAAAAGAAATCATGAAACTTATTACAGTAAATTTCGGACAAATATTTAAAATGGATTCAAAAGTAAACCAAAATGAATATCCCATACCATACGGTATGGGATATTCATTTTGGTAATACACTATGGCATCAGACAGTAATATACTATGGCATCCCCGCAGCAAAGCTGCTGAAAGATTAGCAGGTTGTGTTTGAAGGACTGGAACGTCTTCCAGGCATTAACAGCCACAAACAGAAAATGCAGTTCAGTCAGTGGAGCACCTGCATCACAAAGGATGCAGAACATAAAGAGATGAGAAATGGGAGCACCAAAAGCAATAGAAAAGATGCCAGTCATACAGCCTCAGACTGATCAGTGTGATGGTACTAACTGCACAGTTAGGAAAGCTACAACACAAAATTGTGGTATCTGTGTTCTGTTCTAAATATGGAATGAGCTTTCAAATCCCTGGGTAGGACCCAGAATAGATAAAATGTTTTGTAGGAATCATACCTATCCAATTAAAACTCCCACACTAATAACAAACATAATTTCTATCTTTGGGATGATCAGTTTGAGTGAGTACCCAGCCTGGCAGCAGGTGAAACTCATACAGACACGAGATATTGAAGTTCACTGTCGTATATAAAAAGAAGCTGCTAAGCTCAGTGTTGTCCTTACTGGATTAGCAGTCCTGGTCTCAAAATGCAGTAAGATTTCACCTCTAATACTGCTGTAATGTCTCAGGATACTACAGCAGTAAATGACCTTTAATGAATTATGGTTGTCAATGAGAATTTTAGGGATATTATTGAAGTGACTAACAGTAGCTTCATTTACTTTTTCAATCACCATTAAGGGGGCTTTGTAATGAGTATAAAAATTAGATTTTTACAGAGTATTATTTTTTAATTAAAACCCTGTTTTTCACTGGAATATCACAATTAGAAGCAAGCTAGTTGAGAGGGCTGGAAACCCAAGTCCTTTAGCTGCACAAAAGCAAATCAAGATTGAGTATGAGGCCTCCCTTTTTTTTTGGTAAGTAAACAAACCAACTCAGCAAAGCAGAACATATTTATCTTCCCTTGGAAATGAACATGTTAACATTGGAAAACTGCTTTACTGACAGCCTTCATACAAAATGTGCACTGTAGTTCTCACAGCATGTAATTTCAACAATTACAAAGGTGCTAAACATACACCAAGCCAATTCTAGATTTTGCTATTATAAGAAAAAAAGACTGCTACTTTTATTGACATTTTCACATTAATGCAGGTTCTAGATCAGTCTATGTCCTATGTAAGCATGTAGTTCCTTTTCCTGGTGCAGATTATTTAATTTTGGGGACAATTTTAAGTCAGTCCCAGTACATTTACTGCTGTTCTGCCTGCACTTGGCAGATGTGCTGGTATAGCTCACAAAATACCACTCTACACAGGCCCAGCTATCCTGTGTACAGAGGACACCGGGATGGCCTTTATTTCTCTCACCTCTGGCTGAATACACAAATATATTCATGTACCAATATTTCCATTTCTAAAATAATGCTGGGGAAATTGCTGTGGTTTTTTTTCCTTAAAATGCCATTGCCTAAAGTCAAACCACGATACAAAAATACATTCATTAGAAGTACCTTTATTCCTAGTTCACAAGCATTCAGACAAACAAAAGCTAAACCATGAGAATTCAGAATGTGTTACACTTATTTAAATTTCATGATTTTAAGCAAATTGTAGAGGGATTTACCAACCTGGAGTGCTACATACCTACAGCTTTAAGTCAGGGCAAGTACAATGCTGGCCTGGCTTGGAAAACATGGACAGAGCTGTAGACCCAGTTCCTTAAAATGAAAATTATGGAGCATATTCTGATCAATTTTTTGAAACATATAAAAAGTATAAATTTGCAGTTTTGTTACAGGGAGTAATAGACTCATCCTGATCTAAAATTCATGCTAGAGCAAAAAATTTTCAACCACTAGGTTCACTGGTGAGTGCAGCACATGATTTTATGTGCCCTCTTGGAAAAGTTTAAAATGTAATCTGTTCAAATTGATCAAGCCCAAACTGAATTACACAGCTGGCACAAGAACGTCAGTCCAAACAGTTCAACTGTGGCCAAGACATAAAAGATTGAATATAGTATCTTATAACAGTAAGGGTCTGACAACAGCAAGCAGTACCCTGCTTAGGAAGTAGCTTTACTGAGATGATTCACTGATTTTCATTCATTTTCCTTAATTTTTAGTACCACACCCAGTACTACTAGCTGGCAGCAATACCTAGAATTCAGCTTGTTCTGTGCTCTCATGTTAACCTTACCCTGTCAATTCCTCATGTGTAGATAAAAAACCACAAGCCTAACCTTTAACGTTGCATTTTTAAGAGCTGACATAAAGCTGCTTTTCTTCCTAGAAATTAAGGATACTAGATATCATTCATGAAAGAAAGAGTTAAAGGCCAACCATCTCACATTCTCTGTGTTACCTTATAGATTCCATCTGGGGAACACTGGTGTTTCCTTTGCATGGACAGCAGAGCATGAGTTAATGATGTGCCAGGCTCTCACCTGAAAAGGCACTGGGTTGCATTGCTAAGGCACACCCCAGAACTGCTACACTTCCTGTGTGGCATCTCTACAGTGATGCCAGAGGCTTTAGAGGAAGCCTATTATTTTGGTTAATAATAAAATATAATAAAATTAATCAAATATAATATAAAATAATATAAAATTAAATATAATATAAATAATTTTTTAAAATATAACCTATGGTTATATTTTATTAGATACAAATTAGAACAAATTTTCAATATTTTGAGGTATCAGCATCTCTGCAAATGCAGACAATAGATTCACTAACAAGTAGAGCAACAGTTTCAGCTATGCATGCAGTGACTTCCTTCCAGGAGTTGCAAAGTGCTGGTGAAAAATATGAAAAATATGTCAATTACATAGTCAGAGATGCAATTATGTAGAGGATAAACAGCTTCAGTAAATTGGAAAGGGCTGTGAAGTTAAAGACAGTATTTTACGCTTATGATTTACCACTGGATTTCCTTATTAATAGTTATTTTCATAAGTTCTGCACCTAATCCATATCCTCTTCACAAAGTGGAGTATCACAGGCTCTTCCCAGGTATCACAGGCTCTTTGGTGATCTGAAGTAAATCTGATGCGTTTCCTACTTCTCCTTCTGTTCTGTGTCTGTGCTTATGCAGAGCTAGTTTTGTCCAGAATGAGACAGTGACGCAGAAGCATTAGAAGACTGATAGGCGACAACAAGTATACCATGTAGATCTGGAACTTGATCCACACACTTTTGCAGCACAAAATTAACCATGATCATATGTACTGCTGCTCAACACCAGAAGATGTGCAGGAACAATAACGTAGAAAAGGTAAAAAAGAAATTAAAGTTTATTTTTGTATTAGACTTGAAAAACGAGGTGTGATTGTCATTACTATCAGTACAGACAGAAGTTGCCAGCACATACAAACCCACCTACATTCCTGTAAAGCATACATCCGTTTTTTTCAAAACTGAAACAAAACTCAAGATTCAAAGGTCTTAATACTAATGCAGAAGACCTCAACAAAAACTACAGACAATCCTGATAAAGTTAGAACAAAATCAGTAGTTAAAACAATGAGCTTGTGCAATGATTGTTTTTTGTTTGGTTTTGAGGGTTTGGGGTTTTTTTTCATACCTATTCTGTTGGGGTTCTTTGAGTCTTGGGACCTAACAAAAAGCTAGTGAGCATCTGACACCTTGTCTCACATCGTTGTAGGTTTTAGCTCACTGCTGAAAAGACCAGCAACCTTAATTTTCAGCACAAGACGAGACTATAACCACCAGAGGCCACTGCTGTTCTTTGCCTTTTCTCGGCCTGTAGCTGGGCCGAAGCAGGGAGTCGGAGCCCCTGGGAAGGGTCACAGCAGCTTCAGTCCTCCTCTCCGCATTTATCAATGCTGCACTACTGCAGAGAAAATGAAATACAGTTTTTACTGGCAGATAGAATAAGAAAAAAAAAACTAAACCAAAACCCAACACCCTAAATATTGCTTACCCAACCTTAGCCTTCAGGAAGAAATGAAACCTTGCATTCCAAAACCCTGATTTCATTCTTTGGTATGATTAAATTTGGTAGCTAAAGGCAAGTTTTTAGATGGTATTTAATTAGGGATCTAAAAGGCATTTAACTTAGAACTGATGAAAAAATAGCTCCATGCATTCGCAATAGAACAAGATAAATGATTTAACAAAATGTTAATTAACATTCACCAATGACAAAACTTGGGTGAAAGAATGAGCACCCAAAAAACCAAAATGGTAGGATGTGTGGGGTTTTTTTAAGCAGTGTTCTCACAGTGGTTCCCTTTGTACAGAACTATACCCCTTCTGAAAGGGTATCAAAAGTTGCAGAAATAAAATGTAAGAAAAAGCATTAGAATCTCAAATATGTCAAACTATTGAGACAATGAAAAAGATTAATCAAGTCACTCAAGAGTGTTTTTCATTAAGTTTTTATTAAGCAAGAGATGTGTAACAAAAACTCATTTCAAAACTGAAGCCCTACAAAGATGACATACAGCAACGCATTCGGAGGCAATGGAAGTCACAAAGGACTGGATCGACCCATCAATAAGGAAACTTCTCCATCTTTACTGATACCCTTCCAGAGGTCACACTTCCACTGAACACAAGTTACAGGAGACAGGATTAAGTTATGGCTTATGATACCCAAAACCTGTCATGAAGTGATCTGGCAACCACTCGCAATCCCTCGTGCAACAGGCAATATGGGCAGAGGTGCTTGGCCAGGTCACAGACTGAGTGGTGCTTCTGCAGCAGCCCCTGCCAGCGCTGCCTGCCAGAGGCAAAGGCCTTCCTGGGGCCAGCCCAGTGTACCTCTGGCTAAAACCAGAACTCACAGAGTGGACGTGAGTTGACTGCTTACTGAACAGCAGCTAGCAGTGTATGCAGGTGGCAAGGCAGCCAATGGCATCCTGGTTTGTATCAGAAATGTCATGCTCAGCAGGTCTAGGGAGGTGATTATATCTCTGTACTCCCACTGGTGATGCTGCACCTCAAGTACTGCGTTCAGTCTGGGCCCCTCACAGGAAGGGCATCGAGGTCCTGGAGTGAGTCCAGAGAAGGGCAACCAGGCTGGTGAAGGGTCTGGAGAACAAACCTTATAAGGAGCTGCTGAGGGACTTGGGGTTGTTTAGTCTGGAGGAGACTGAGGGGAGACCTTATGGCTGAGCCCGGACTAAGGCTGCACCTTCTGCTTCTATGCTCTGGAAGGAAAACTCAAGCCGGAGGACACCCATACGGACCCACCGCGCCAGCTGCAGCGGTCAAGAGAACCCCGAGCGGAGCAGGCCGGGCCAAGCTCTGCATCCACCCCCGCGTGCTTACAGCCCAGCGCAGGCGCCAGCGTACCAAGTCATATAACTTCCTCCCGCTCCAGCGCATGCGCAGCCAGGCCCCATACCACCGTCCCTCCACGACCTCTTTCACGCCACCGTGTACCGCCCTCCCCGCCTCGGCGAGGTGC
>VXBZ01005007.1:322619-362023 GCA_013399135.1 Heliornis fulica | reverse complement strand
GGCGCCGAGTCAGGTAAACAGTGCGGCCGAGCGAGCGCGATCCACGCCCGGGGGTGGAAGCGCGGGAGCAGCGAGAAGGCGAAAAGCCTCCGCGGGCTCGGCATATAGTCCCCGGATATGGGGGAGGGAGGCCGGGTCTATTGTGTGAGTGTATAGGCGAGAGGGCGGAGGGGAGGGAGCCTGGCCCGGCCCTGCGGAATGATACCGAGCGGGCAGCGCCCGCCGCCCCACAGACGGTGCGGCTGAGGGCAGCCAGTTGTGCCGGCGAGCCCCGCCACCTGCCAGCAGTCTTTCGGAGCGCGGCGGCGGCTCTGATGGCCCTTCGCTCACAGACGGGGCAGGGGGAACCGGTCGAGCCGCGGCTGTTGCCTGCCGTTCCGTTGTGGGGNGCGGTTGGGGGGCGGAGGCGGCGAAGCTGCCGGCGGAGGAGAAGGGTTTCACGGGCCAGGCCTTGCCGCCTTCCTCCCGGCGCGGCGCCGGCCGTGGTGGGCGGTGCTGCGACCGCGGTTCCCGGTGCCGGGCCGCCTGGTGAGGGCCGGAGGAAGAGGCGGGCGGGTTTGCGGCGGGCAGGACAGGAAGGCTCCCCGAGTCCTTCCGCCGGTCTTCTNCCCCCCCGGGGAAAATCAATGAGAGCTTCGAATAAAGGATGATGAGCCAGTGGAAACAAGACTCAGCTCTTGCATCTTTCTGGTTACAAGGAGGAGGGCTTTTTTTTTTTAGTTGTTTAAGAAACACCTTTGTAGTCGTTTTCTTTGTGAGTATATGTACGAAAAAGAACTGGTTTTCTTTCCCAAACACTAGTTTGTCGTGCTTTTTTTTCTTCTAAGTCTCTAATTTTTACTTGTATTTCAATGTCGTTGATGAGAATAGTTTGGGGCAGGGTTTGTTTGATGTGTTTGAGGGTTTTTTTGACAGCACTTTGTAGCTAGCAAGTTTTATGGCTCTTTTGTGTATTTCATTCCTGGTGATGTTACTAGGGATCCCTGAGTAGTGTCAGAATAAAGCCCACAAACTGCAAAAATAAACGTGTTTCAGGTAGACCTGGAACCCTCTTCAATGACTTTTCAGCACAAGTATGTAGCAGTAGTAGGGGTTTTTTACCGGATAGAATGGGGAGAGAATTCATAAGACATCAAAATACCATGTTAATTTCAGTCATGAGAAGACAACTAATCAGTGTTTTCAGTTTATGTTTAGAATGTCTGAGTTTCTGGATACTTGCAGATGAGTTAAGGCTATCCAAGAAGAACATGTAGACAAGCTGCCTGTGGAATGTTTTTTTTGTAGAACTGAAGTGTGCTGGCAGGGAAAAACACTACAAAACTGCTGCTACATGAATGTTGAGAAGTTAGGTAAATTTGTTCTTGTTTTTGGTTTTTTTTTTTCAAGAATAGAAAGATGGGCTACAGATTATTATCAGAAGATTATATTTTAATTTTTTGTTGGAGCCATTGATCTTGGATTTTCATAGAATCATAAGTATATAAAGGAGTCAAAAGAGCTTGGGCTATTACCAGTTTTAGAAGTGGAGGTGTTTGGGGGTTGGGATTTTTTGTGTTTTTTTTGTTTGTTAGTTTTAACTATTCTAAATAAAATGCCTACTTAAGTCTCTTACAGTTCTAGCAAGGGTACACATATATCATATGCACATGAGATAATGGCATGGTGCATGAATGAGAAAGAGGTCAACTGAGACAAGCTATTCCAGCTACTAGGTACTTTTTCTGTTGTCCCTTTTGCTTGTTGGACTGTGATCTTAGACCCTCCCCCTAGTAAGAAGTATGGGTGACAGGAGTTTGATCATGTTCTGTATTTCTCATGTATTCAGTTTTTTTAAAGAGAAATTTTCTAATCTACAAACAGCAGTTTGGAATTACAGGGTCTGGGGCTACTGCAGGGATTCAGAGACTTCTGCAGTCTGCAATGGCAAGGGCTCTGCCCTGTGTAGGAAAATACTGTGCATTCTGGAGTCTTTGGTCCTTGAAGTTTTAGCAGTTTGGGAAAACAAAAAGTAAGTGTTGGCAAGCCTCATGGGTTTTTTTTCTACGCTAAATGTGGGTAAGAGAAGGCCATGTACGGAGAAGCTCTGACTGAGCAGAACAGCTTGAATATGGGGAATTTATGTTCTCAGGACATTTTTGGCTTGTTGTCCCATTCAGATACAGCCTGACAAGTCTTTGAAATCTGGTTGTGAGTTCCATAGGCTTCACTTTTAGCAGAATTTATGTATAAATTAGCTGTTTACAAAGACAAATTTAATATGTTTTGCTTAGAAAAATGTATGGTTTTAAGTTTTATTCCTGTTCAGTGTGGCCCGCAGAATTCCTATAACCCTGTTACGCTAATGTATTTCACAGAAGAGAAGTCTTGCTCTGTGTAGTCTTTAAAGCAATACAGCTTTGTTTGGAAGAAAATAAAGGTGAATCAGTAATGTTTTGTTGCGCAGCTTCTTTAGGATTCTTTAACCACCTTGCACATCAAATGCTACAACACATTCTTTGTTCTAGGAAAATTAAATATGTGAGATATAAACTCCAGGCAGCAATAGCAAAAACCATATCCTGACCTCAGTGGCTGCTATTCTAAGAGAATTTTTTTTGTGTTGGTAGAGTTGTGATTCTTTCCTTTATTTTGTTTTTTTAAACTTAATTGAGCTGTTCAAATTTACCTCTCTGATGGGCACAAACTGAAATGCAGGAGGTTCTGTCTGAGGAAGGAAGCAGCACTCACTGTGAGGGTGACTGAACGCTGACATCAGTTGCGCAAGGAAGTTGTGGAACCTTCTTCTGTAGAGATATTAAAGAAAATTTATACACAGTCCTGAGCAACTGGCCATGCTTGAGCAGAGGGGTATGGCAAGGTGACTTCAGAGGTCTCTTCCAACCTCAGCCATTCTGTCATCCTCCTTTGAGGGTATGAATCTCAAGAAGCTCAAAGGAGCTAATTATCTGTGATTTGGGAGTTTGCTTCTCCTTGAGTCTTTGCCTGGTGAACAGTGACTTTATAACAAATCCTTTTAGAGAGGTGTGGCTCTTGCCTTCCTGAAAATTTCAGGATGAGGCCTTGAATATATATGAAGCAAGGAGAATGCACTAGAAGAGCTACTCCTCCATGCAGCTGTTTTTAAAGAGAGGAAAGGACAAGCAGCCCTTAACATATAATTGGTGTTAAGGTACTAATAGCATATTTACACTGGTTCTTGCGACACAGCCTCTAACCTGAGAGGGAAATTAAAGAATTATTAATGTGTCTTGCCTCAGAATTTCCAGTGTGGTGGCTGTGATTCTAAGTAACTCTCGTTGTGTTATTTAAGCTGTTGGAGTTCTGCAGCATGTGAATTTTCTGTAGTCTGTTGTGCGTCATTGCCGACATTCATTTGAGAACCACTGGCTGAGGGACAGTTCTGTTTACTCTGTTCCCTTAGGAGTCTTTGTAAGACGCTAGAAAGTAATTTCCACTGCTGTTTTGCAACTAAGGTAGCACATAGAAAACATGCAGAGGAGTGTTTCTTCTATTTGTGTTGGTGTATGTTTCCTCATGCCCCCTTATGAATACATTTCTTTTTCAGATTTAAGCATGGCTATCTTAGCAATGCTGAGTAATAATGCTTCCAACCTTTACTTTTGGTATCACTGACTGAATCTGCATTAAATAATCTCTGCATGCTTTCTTTAAAATACTGGTGTAATAGAAGATGCTAATTAGCAATATTTTTGGTGCTTGGGATAAGTGCCTGAAAATATGCAATGAACAGTTGCTATTAAGCTGGAATTAACAGGCTTTATTCTTCAGTTAGCAAATTAAAAGACAATGTTTGAAGACATACTTGTTATAGATCCAGAGTGAGATTTTGTTGGTGTTTTTATGTGTTTGTGGCTATTTTATTAGCAACTGTGATGATCAAAGGTTTTTCTGTAGTTAGTGAAAACTTAGGTCAAAGCTTGAGACTTCTTCATTGGTTCTTTCTGGTAATTTCTTGAGTTTCCTTCTTATCTCAATAAATACCTAATTGCATCTATGAATTGCTAGTCACCACTTTGCTATTTATGTTGTTTTAAATGTATGAGAAGGTTTTTGAGGACTTTTGTGAGGACTGTTCTTGGAGCCTCAGTTGTCTTACCTTGCCCAAAATTTTCTGTCTCACAGTGAAGGTCCTTTCTGTTTGCTACAATAGGGCTTGTAGCTTTTAGTAGGTGCAATGTGAAATTAAGAGTTTTCTACTTTCACAACTGTCTGATCACTTTCAAACAGCAGAAGAGGAATTCGGTGAAGAGCATAGTGAAATACCTGCAGGGTATACCAAAGCAGTTTAAGTCTAGAATCTGTGGTCCTATATTTAAACCCAAAGGCTTTTTTTTGCACAAGTTTAAGCTGAATTCCTGTATGAGTGCAGTTAAAAATGACTATTTTATGCTTTCAGAGGGCATTAATTTTAACATACAAAGTGGTAAACATTAAGTATAAAAAGTTAAGAAACAGAGAAAGTGATGTAGCTTTATGCCTGACTCTGCAGGGCTGGCTGTGTTTTGTTTGCTTCCTATCAGTTCCCTAGCATCACTTAGGGTGTGGATATATTGAATTAGGGGAAAGTCAGTTCGGAGCTTTATATTTCATTTTTGTGTTATTGAAGAAAAATGCAACTTAAACTCACTGGTTAATGTAAATTCAGGGAAGAGTTTCTTTGATTATTTTAGTAGTTGTGCACTAGGGTTTTATGTGTTGGCCTCTGACTGGCAAGTAAAAGAACAGCAGGTGAATGATGTTGTTCAGGCAGGAGTGGAGAGGTTGTGATACTGCTTCTGTGATGTAGGCCAAGCCTTTTAAATATGATAGGGATAGGTAATTCCTTCTTAAAATATGCTGGAGGGACAACTACTAAAACTTTTGCCGTGGAAAAGAGAATTCTTAGGTTTTAATAATGATACTTCTGTTTGGTCATCTCAGTGTTCTACAATAACAAAACCTAAGTTTGTGCGGGAAGAGTATGTGGGTCTCAGTGAGAAGAAGATAAAGAAAACTAGTGATACCCAAGTACCACATTAATTCCTTTTTATACTTAAAATATGTCTATGCCTTTTCCTCAGTAATCTGTAGAGTTAAATAACCTGTGTTTAAGTTCTGGATCTATGATAACTTCAGTCATGTTCTGCTTCTCCATAGCTTTCTGCTGATTATATGTCTTCTTTATTTTGATCCCTGTCACAGTCACATCCTGATGCTTTTGTATCTTGTTCCAAATATAATTAAATTTCTACTTGAGACCTCATGTTTTTCTTTTGAGTTTTTCTGCTATGCTTGGTTGTGGTGTTTCCACCCAGGAGGAGGGAAGATCACCTAGTAAATCATTCAGTTCGTGTGTAAATTTCTGTTAAGGTGTAGTGGCTGGGTGCAGGTATTGATCAAGGTCTGAAGCATAAGACATCTAAATCCCATAAAAACTAAGAGCTGAAAAATGCTAGCATGGTATATTTGTATGCAGCTGCCAAAAAAGTGTAACTGCTGTTTGGGAATATTTAGCAATAAATAGAGCAATTTTTATGGGAATGTCTGATGAAGCTATCAGAGTACATTAAGGAAATGCCAATTTTCAGTTATCTGTGCAACTTGGGATTTATGTGGATGGTATATCTATGTGGTGGGCTGAGCCTGGCCCTCAGTCAAGCACCCATCAGCCACTCACTCATTTTCTACTGCAGCATTGTGGAGGAGAGAGAACTGCAAAATCAAAAAAAAACCCCAAACCCACCACAAACCCAGGGAAAAAAAAAAGGTTGAGGGTTGTGACAAAAACAGTTTAATAAATATTGTTTAAAAGAAAAAATGCCAAACCAAACAAGGGGTTTAAGGGGCAAACATTCACTAACCCCATATGTAGACCAATGCTTGGTCAGTCTCAGAACAAAGCCTACCCTGGAAAGGCTAAACCCCAGCTTGTATTGCAAAGCATGGTGTAGTATGGCATAGAATATCACATTTTTGCATCAGCTGTCCCCTCCAACCTCTCGCCCACCCTCAGCCTACTCATTGTGGGGGCAGAGTGAGAAACAGAGAAGGCCTTCAGGCTGTACAAGCACTCTTCTGCAGTAGCTAAAACATCGGTGTGTTAGTCACAAATTTAAAACAGCATCGTACCGGCTGCTAGCAAGAAAGTTAACTCAATCCCAGCCAGGCCCAATATGATCTATTGAGCTTATGATGGAGCTATTCATTCTGTGTTATGTCAGGCTTCTCTGCTGCCTGCAGTGCATCTGTGTGGCTGTGAAACTTCTGGAGTCATCTGTGGTCCAGAAAGGAGTGCAGCTGCTTTGTGTTGCAAAATGCTGAGCACTTGGCACCTAGTCATCCATCTCAGCAGTGTGCCTCTGCAAGCTAAGTGCCTGTGCTGGTGCTGCTTTATATCCCAGATTGATTAAAACTACATTATCTTATATGAGCAGATCTTAATTGATATCTGGATTTTTGTTGATACATGGACTGAGAGTTCAGTCTTTTTCCCGTCTTTCCCAATAGAAGTCATGAGGAGTAGTGGTTTACTGGTTTTGGTTGAGTGCAGAGCTAGATTTAAACTAGCCTGATCCTTTGAGGGTTGCAGAGCTAAGCAAAATGGTTACATGATTCGTTATGACTTCAAGTGTAGTATGAGGAAACATCAGTATCACCGTCGCTGTTTTGTTCTCTTGTCCTACCACTTTCTTTCCACTCATAAATGAGTAAATAGGTTTTGATAGGGTCGCGCCCTTTTGTCCCTAAACTTGCCAGCTGCCATTTAATCTCAGTGACAAGTTCTCATC
This sequence comes from Heliornis fulica, assembly GCA_013399135.1. NCBI lineage: Eukaryota > Metazoa > Chordata > Aves > Gruiformes > Heliornithidae > Heliornis > Heliornis fulica. The sequence goes on along the minus strand of VXBZ01005007.1, from coordinate 355,232 downwards.
CATAAATTCCTCAAGCTTGAGTGTTGTATTCGCAGTGCCCTCTCCTCAGTGGGATACAAGCCGGCTATTGGAGATCTCATAAGGCTGTGCTGTGTTAACAGCTGAATGAGCCCATCTGCGCCTTGCAGAGAGGATTGCAGGCTGCCATGAGGCACGGTGCTGCTTACATAAGGAAGAAATGTCTGGGACTGCTCTAATTCTGTCTTCCTCCTTCTACATTGAGTTGTCATTGGTGGCTTATAGCAGAGAGCACCTGCTTGCTGACTCAACTCCCAAGGTCAAGTTGTATCGCAGAAATCTGTAGACGAGTTGACCTGAAGGTTGATTGCTGCCCATCTGTGAGGGCCAGTTAATTTGAAAAGAACTCGAAGGTTGTAATGTTAGGAGTATTTAAATAAACCTGTATTTAAACCCAAAGTTTATTATCATTGATGAGTGTGTTGCAAATCTGATTTTGGTGGTTTTGGGCACTTCGGACAAATTTTAAGAATACAGGCAAAATGTGTGTGTGACTGCTTAATCAGCTAAGTGCTCCCCATTTAGTCTAATTGTATTGGTACTTGACTGTCTCTCTCAAACTGTGATGGAATAGAGTTGATTTATGTTGCAGCTAGAAGAACTTGCAAACTGAAAAAAACAAAATGGTAGTAGCTTATGCACTGATTCCATTCAGTTGATACTAATAAATGTCAGTGGTACAGCTGTTCAGTGAGGTTTGCCATTTATTACAGTGTTCAGACCTGAAAGAATCACCTACTTTTCAGGGGATTTGTTACTCTAATATTCATGTTGTATTTTGTATGGGCTTGTTTGTGGATGTCAGTAAGTAGATTCTCTCTAGTAAAAGCATGCCACTTTTTAATGGAATTTGTTGACAACCCATTGCTTAACCAGTTAATGTCTTCCCTGACTAAAACCTCAAACCTTTGATTCTGTATTATTGACTTGAATGGCATTCTCTTAGTTCATTAACAAAAAGTAGACCTGTGTTTTCATCTGGACATAGAATATCTGTCTATAAATATATCATGCCATCTGTGCACCTAACATATATATATTTTAATCTGAGAGCATAGGGTCCATATTAACTCTTTAAGATAGGGTTGCTAATCTGGTAAATGATAAATTGTATTTTGATTTTATTTCCCTTTTTACACACAGAGGTCTCTGAGTTGGTTGTTGGTTGATTTTGTTTTCTTAATTAACATTTGTCAGAGCATTTAAAAGTACAGGATCCATATGCCAGTGCTAACTTCTTGAATGAACATCATCTGTGTGGTTTTGGGTATTCAAAAATATTGTCCTTTCAGATAGGTTCAGTATTTGGCATATTTCATGTTCCAAGCCAATGTGGCTAAAAGTGTGTGTTTTTTTTCTCTGATACTAGGAAATCTGCTTGCAAACTAGGTTTTATTGCTGATTTCCCTGTACTATGATAATGTGGATTATTATTTTGACTTGCTATGATATAGAGATATCTGTAAGTAATGTCTTTGGTTATTAATTCTTCTAACAAAAAACTTTGTCAAGCTGTTTTTGCATTGAAATGAAGAGAGACCCAAGTCATACTTCATGAGCCTGTGACACCTGCCTGAAAAGTTAAAATATAGTTCGAGTGCATGTTACTTTTGAAATTGACATTATCTTTCTGGTTTTCTGTTTTCACAGTTCTAAACACAAATAACAGTTTGGTCCTTTCTGTTATCCAGTTACTTGATTTCAGTAGGGATATTACTATGCAAAGAGTAAGACAGAAAGTCACTTCCCACAATTTCAGTAAAAGGTAGATGTGCAATTCTAAGTCATGCAGTATTTGGCTGGCAGTAGGAGACAATATGATTGAAAAAAGATTATCATAGTTTCATCTTTACCTTAAGCTATTTTGTAATGAATAAATGAAATAGTGTTTTAATTTTACATCTGTGTAAATCTCAAACTCTTTGAGTGAGTCTTTTAAATCCAAATTGGACTCTTTCTAGACATACTTCCTGTAATTAGAGCAGTTTTCAGCCTGATCTTGCAATAGTTTTGTGTCTTACCCTTAGTGGCCTTCATCTGTGTTTCTGTATTAAGTCATCTGCCAAACTACCTTGTTCAAGCTTCATTGTAGAGTCCAGTTGCTGGTTCTTGGGTCTGATCCTGACTCCCAAATGTCTGTCTTTTGCTCTTTACCAGTATGAAAGCTAGGACCGAAAAAGCTTAAGATTTGGCTCTGAGAAGAATTAGAAAGATTTTTTTTGAATGAGTAATGCCCAAGATATTATGGACATAAGCAATGAATTTTCTAAATGTATGCCTTGTTCTTCGTTGGGTCTGAGGGCTGTGAGGAAGGTGGAAAGGCTTGCAGGAAGCTCAATCACAGGGTGTGATGTGCTCAACTTCTCATTTGCCAAAGCTTAGACTGTTTCTGTTATTTGCTATGAAATATTTTAAGGGTATGCTTTTGCTGCCACTTTCTGTTTACTTTAGTAGTAATCATTTCCTTCTTTTTAAAGAAAAGTTGAAATAACATCTTCTTGTATATCTCTGCATCAGTTGGTATGATTTCATACACTTAGAGTTGTCAAATTCTGTTGAAACGTCATATTTAATTTTTCATTAACATAAAATTATGTTGATACAGATGAGATTAATGTTTGAATAAAAATGATGTATAGAAATGTTATTGACCTAAGAGGTAAGTCATTTAGTAATACTGTTTAGATGCTAGTGAGCACTTTTCTTTTTCTGTGTTTGAAATGGTAGAGGAGTTAGCACCTTTGATTATTTAAAAGTTATGGTTTTGCTGCATCAGTTGCTTAGACATTGTTTTTGTATGTTGTCTGGTGTCTTTGATCTGGAGAGTAAATGTTTGAAGATAATAATCTCTTTGGTTCACTTGAAGCCTTTTTGAAGTCATGGGTTGGACCACTCTTCAGTTCTCAGTTTAAGGGTTGAACAATTACTCCTTTTTCTCTGGGAAAGCTGCTTGCACTGCATTTTCGTATGGACCAAGGGTTGGTGAATAGTGATCATTTCAGGGATGGAAAGGATACCTGTTACTGATAGGGTTTGCATATAGTATGAATTTAGAGTTAAGAGTTCTTTGAAGGATGCAGTAGGTTTAAGTTTATACATGTTAAAGGTTTATGGTACTGAAACAATAAACTTAGTACTGAACCCACAGTCAGGACAGTGTTCTGAGACGAGTAAGTCAGTAGCAAGTAGTTTGTTATTAGGCAAGCATCCTTTAATGCAGCACTGGGGATAGTTCCTCCATGGGTGAGCAAAGCACGTCAGTTCATATACTTAGATGTCATACATATTCATCACATGTCCTGGAAAGGGCAGCCCCATGCTGATGAGTTCTCAGAGTTCATTTACACAGTCCAAGCAGGCACAGTAAAATTAGGGGCAGGGTCTTTTCACCCTCTGGTGGTCATCCATGATCTTCCTTACACTGTCTGCTACTTGAACTTTGGGCTTTCTTTATCCATACATAGTCATGGCCACCCTTCAGCCCTGGGTTCCCTGATCCATGGGACAGCAGGCAGGAGTATGCCTGACTGGACAATGCCACCTGGGGTGTTTGTATTGTCTGGGCCCATTGAGGCCAAATAGAAATCCTCTGGCTTGACTTTCAGGCAGCTGAACAGTGGTTTGATTTGGACTCTGGGTATATCAACTGCTGAAGGAATTCAAGGATTAACCCAGGTTTCAGTTCTCTGAATTACACAACACTGCTCAGTTCAGTGTCAGCTTACGGGACATCTCAGGTTTGAGCTGTCTACACAGCTCCCCAAGGGTTGTCCCTGCAGAGATGGGGCCTCAAGGCAATCCAAGTATGAGTCACTTTTACAGCCCTTGTGAAGTTCACCTGGAGTACTGGACATTACCAAAACCTCTTTATGAACTCTGTGCAAGATAATCCTTACATTGTACCCTGGGACCTAGGTCACAGTTCAACTACTTATATCTCTTCATTGGCCCATATATGGGGGGTATAATTGTCATCTGTGTACTGCAGTAGAGTCAGGTACTCGTCGGTGTCTGGGTGAGCCCTTACGCGAGAGATGGACTTTATCATAATTCTTTTAACACAACTGTCAACAATACTTATTACAATAACACAAGTGATAGTAATGATTAAAGTTTGCAACAGGTTAGTAATCCACCCAAAAATACCCATCCTGTTCCACCAAAAATAGTTCCCAACCAAGTCTCCTTCATTTCTTGATGTGGCTCATGCGTAACTTCATCAGTCATCTTCTGGAGGTTTTCACAGAGAGGTAGTGACAGGTATTTAACCCTTTCAGTGCTTAAGCAAAGAATTTCTAATGTGATATGAATACAGGCTGAAAGAGTTGGGCTTGTCATCCTGGACAGGAGAAGGCTCTGGGGAGACCTTATTGCAGCCTTCAGGTACCTAAAGGGGCCTACAGGAGAGCTGGAGTGGGACTGTTTAAAAGGGCAAGTAGTGATAGGACAAGAGTTAATTGATTTAAACTAAAAGAGGGTGATTTAAACTAATTGATTTAAACTAAGTTCTTCCCTGTGAGGGTGGTGAGGCCCTGGCACAGGTTGCCCAGAGAAGCTGTTGCTGCCCCCTCCCTGGCAATGTTCAAGGTCAGGTTGGATGGGGCTTTGGGCAACCTGGTCTAGTGGAGGATGTCCCTGTCCTTGGCAGGGTCTTGGAACTAGATGGTCTTAGAGGTCCCTTCCAACCCAAACCAGTTTGTGATTCTAGTTCGACAGCTTAGTCTAGAGTGGGAATTTGATTTTAGTTGTCATTTCTTGTCCAAGTTATCTTGTGCTGAAGTGTTTCCTAGAGCTTCCGGAGCTACAGTCTTTTTGAGTTTGGGAATTTTAGCAGGGAGGAAAGGTAGAGGTCAGGATGTAAGGTACTGTTGTTTTTGGGTTGGTTTTTGTCCCTAGTAAATGGGGTATTGAATGATACAGGACTTTAAGGTTGATACAGTACTGAGCAGAAGTACTATGTGGATCGCAATCTTTGGTTTCCTCTGAGGAAGTGTAAGCAGGATGCTGTAAGCTTCTAGTTGAGTCTTTACTTCCTATGTCTAATTCTTACATACATAGTGAGAAGTACTGACTTTGTCTAGATAATAAAATCAATGTTCCCTTTTTTTTTTTTTTTGCACCTTGTTGCATTATTGTTGGTGCACTTTGTTGGCATCTCTCAGCTATTTGAAATATTGGTGTTGGTTTTGCAACTGGAAAGGTAACTAATAAAGGTTTTGCATTGCCAGAAAGTAGAAGAAAAGATGCTTAAACTTTCCTTAAAGAAGGAAAAAAAGGGAGAAAGGAGCAGAGGGCGGAAAACCTCTGTAGTCAGAAGTGCTTATTATGTCATGTTAGAAAGTTGGTTGTTTTAGAAATGCGTGATGTAATATTACTAAAAGTAACCTCTGACAGCATCTTACTCATCCCCAGTGTATTTGTCAGCTTTTAATTTTGTTGCAAACATGATGGATGTTTATGAAGCACAGAAAGAATCTGTTTCACATTAATAGCAAAAGATAACTTTTTACCTCCTTAGCAATTGGCAGTTAGAGGGATGGACGTACTCCTTTGATTCCACTGTGTCAATGGAAGCAGTAATGTTTATACCCAAGATCTTTAAGATACAGTGAAGGTAGATTATTGTGTAAGTCACTTTTTTACATAAGTTCGAATAGTTTCTGCATCAAAGAATTGTGGGACTTCATACAAAATATTTCAATGCTTGTTTTGTAGATGATGTTCTAACACCGAATATAGAGAGCAGTAATTTTCCCTACCAAGTACCTAACTTCCAGAAGTGTGAGATCTGTTTGCTGTCTTTTCCAAAAGAGACCCAGTTCCAGCGCCATATGAGGGATCATGAGCAAAATGACAAGGTATGAATTTTAGTAAATGCAATCCAAGAAAGTACCGTGTATATTGATATTTTAATATCAATATACAAGTAAAGCTAATGGAAGATCAATGACAAGTAAAGCTAATGGAAGAAATAATTTTCAGTTTTTTTTTTTAATCCTATCTCTAATAATTATTACTTGGGGACCTCAGAGTTATATGAAGTTTCTCTTTTAATTTTTTCTCATTTTTCCTTTGAGACAGGACTTCATTTTGATACAATTTAGATTGTTTTTTTTTTCTTTCCAGTTCAGCAATTTTTAATTTTATCTATTTTCTTTGATTTGTAAAATACTCAGGTAGATGGGAACTCGTGTATGAGTTCCTTTTAATTAAATTTGCAAACTGATTCTAAACCTGAGCAATAAAAAAAAGAAGGCTTATTTTGATTAACTGGACACCACTAATCTCTCATGGCTGTTTTCAGTAATGTCAAGCAACTTAATCTAGTATGCATGTATTAGTGAGTAGATTAATGTCATCACTTCAGCTGCTTGCAAATGAAATTTGGGAAAGAATGAGAAACATAGATATGTGATTAAAACTGGACTGACTCTTTAAATGAAGCTTTTGTCACAGGTTTCATCTATAATCTGAAGCACTCTGTTCCTTTCTATTTCACAAAGCTAAATCTAATTTACATGTGATAGAAAAATAATTTTATTACTGTTTAAGACAGCTGTAACTACTGTTGTGGGGTTGGTTTGTTTTGGTTTTTTTTACAAACTGTAGGACTGATTATAATTTAGTTATAGAAGGAGTTATGTATACAAGTTTCAAAATTGTAAATTTGACATTGAAAAGAGGGAGTTTGATATTGTTAAAACCATGCTGTAGCACATTTATGTAAAGATGCTGTTAAATAATCAAAACTGATTTTGCAGATACTAGCCCGAGAACAGTCAGTCCTGACATAAACCAAGCTCTTTGCTTTGCTGGTTCGATTATTAATTTTACTTCAAGGAGAGTTCACAATCTCAGTTATTTATTTCTGTCTCATTCTCCTCTCCTGTTGACTTCACTCTCCTTGAACAGGCCCAGTTTTGACTGTCTGCTTTCTTAAATTCCCCTGCCTTCTTTCCTTATGTGTTCTTGAAATCACATATTTGCGCTTTTAGTTTGGAGATGCAACAAAGAGAAAATAATTAAGGCTGGCATTATAAAGGATCATTACCATATGTAGGTGCTTGAATTACACTTTTTTAAATAAACATTTTTATTTGTATGATTTTGTGTGTCACCTAGGGTTTGGAAATCTTTATGGTAAGATTGAATTTTTTCTTTATTTTTGTGGTTTTAACAAACAGCCTCACCGATGTGACCAGTGTCCAATGTCATTTAATGTTGAATTCAACTTGACACTTCATAAATGTACTCACAATGGTGAAGATCCTACGTGTCCCGTGTGCAACAAGAAATTCTCCAGAGTAGCCAGTCTGAAGGCTCATATAATGCTACATGAGAAAGAAGAGGTAATTCATTAAACATCATGATTTAAATTTTGAAAAAATATGTTGTCAGAGTTGTATTTAATCCCTTACCTATATGCTTTAGATTGGAGGATTGAATAAGTGGTCTAATTCAGAAGAAATATAAAACTTTAGCAGGGTGTCTGTTTTAATAAGCAGAATAATAACTAGTAGAAATTAATACACTGGATATAAGCAAGTTTTCCCATCCATTATTTACTAACTGATTATTAGGTGTGTACAAATACTTTTTCTTTTGAAGCAATTCCTGTGAGTTCACATAAGTTGATAAGCCCACATGTAATAGTCTGGGTGATCATGATGAGGCACCATCTATTTCTTGCATCGTGAAGCTGTTCCCTTATCTAGAACACCCAAGCCTTTTCTTGAGTGGTTGTTTTGCTTGAAAGAGTACTTCTTGTTCCTTTTCCTCTCAGTATTTTTTTTTTTAATTTTTATAAGGCGTTGCTTAATTTTTTAGCACAGTTAATGCTCAGTAGTGTTTTGCACACCTTATAATCATTAGTGTGTTACTGCAGTTGCCAACATTGTACTGCCCAAAATACCAAGCTTCCAGTCACATAACCACCTCCTCCTCCTGTGAAGTTTTTTTTATTTTTTTAAATTGTGGATTGGAGAATTTGAGCTAATTCAAATATGCATGTTTATTACCAGACTTCTAATCATAAATGTAGTGATTGAATGTTTCCCCACACTAACTGCAGACAGCTGTACAACAGTTTTGACCAGTACGTTTGGGATGATGGACAGGGAATGCCATCTGCATAGAATGTATTTCTCTTTAATTTTGTTACCAGTTCACATTTTATCATGTACATAAGAGTTGGAATGAGAGTACTTGAGTACAGTTTTGTTGCATAATGTAACTATAATGATACATAGCTTAATAGATATTGAGAAACTTGATATATGAAGTTAAAAGCTAAAAACATCAGAATAAGGAAACTAAGCATCAAGTAGGATGCCTAAGAGTAATTTTTAGTATTCATATCTGTCACTGAGGGATTTTTCACCCACTTCAGCAGCTCTGATTTCAGTCCTTGGTACAGATGTCAGAAGAATAGGCTGGGTGATTCCTTTAAATTGAAACTTCAGTCTGTTGCTTGAAAATGAAATTTATTAAAATATGAGCACCTTTCATTTGTCAAGGAATGTATTCTTATAATTGTGTTATAAACCAGAGATCAATGTAACACAGAACTGCAAGGTGACTTTCCCAGGGGTTATGCCCAGGGCCTGTAGAAGAGCTGGAATTTCATCTTGAAGTAGAGGGTATTGATGACGGCACTAGCTGTCATTTGGGAGTCTTTCATAGTGTGCCGGATAAGATGTTATTAGTGGAGTACAATCTCCCTCCTGTTTGCTATTCTTACTTATGCTTTTAGAAGGATTGAAAATGTCAAAATGGAGCAAAGATACATTCTCTCTTAGGGAATACACATAGCAGTTAAGGAGATTGCTGCACAAAGCTGAAATTTGGATAACTTTACCCTTGTTTTATGCTGCATCAGCCAGCTTTATCCAGAGATGAGTGCAGAAGGGCAATAATGTAAAACTAGTGTGATTAGCTTCTTGAGCTTTCCAATTAGGTTTGGGTGAGCATCTGTCTTTGTTGAAATGCAGATTTTCATGATTGATTGCTCCTGTGAGAGGTTCCAGAAGGAATTTTCTGGGCTCTTGAAATTGAGCTTGCAAGAGGCTTTACGTTCTTTGGTGATTGGTGTGTGATAAACTGATGCAGTGGGGAAAAAAAACCCACAAAGCAACACATTTGAAATTCCTCACATTCAGGTAGCTTTCTTTTAAAAAAACGTGAAGAACATACCTTCTGTAACCATGCCCAGCCTTGTAGAGTGTTCTTGGTTTTGCTTGTTTCCTTGATGGAAATGGACAGTGGTATCCACTGCTGCTTTTTGACTTGGTGAGACTGGAAAGCTAAATACAAACTTACTTTTTTTACAAGTTGTGCTAAAAGTGCTACTATATCGTCTTTCTCTGTGAATGTGAGGTTTTCATGGGCTTTAGGAAAACCTTAATATGTTGAAAAAATTAAAACATATTTTTTGGATGTGAAGTGAAAATCCTGTTAGTAAGAAGTCTTGGATTTGTGTGGGCTTTTTCTTTTTCTTTCTCCTTCTAAATAGCATTCATTGTATTTTATTTGTGATGTCTTATAATTTGGGAGCAGTGATCTTTGAAAAAAATGCAAATTAGAGTCTTTTAGAGTCATTGATAATAGGGGAAGATGTTGGATTCAAAAGTGTTTGCTTGGATATTGTGTCTGATAAGATACATCTAGTTAGTACAGGGGAATTTAGATGAATAAAGCTTAAAAATATTTCTGAGTTTGGGAATTTGTCAGTGTACAAATAGACCCTTTTGTTTAATGTGAGATGTGGGTTTTACCATAGTGAGGCTAATAGTGTGCAATTGCTTGTTCTGTGTGTGGTAGGGGATTTATTTTTGGTTTCTTTGAGGGGAAAAAATAATGTCACTGATCATATGTCTGAAGAATGCGGAGAAGCAGTAGTCAAAGTCAATTTTGGGGACCATGAGCTCGATACAGTATGCATTGTAAGCTTCTCTTCAGGTAGTTTTTCCTCACGTGTACCGAAGGATCATTGTAAACCAAATCTGTTGCATAAGAACACTGTTTTTTCAGTGAGAAGTATTCTTACTCAGATGTAGATCCTGGAAATAAAGTAGCATTTATTTATTGTCTCACTGTAGCTGGAGTCAGGTAATAATGATCTATAGGCTAGATTAAACAAGTAGCATTTCATTAAAGGAATTAAAATTTTTAAGTTTTTGTGTGGAAACTTTCAGACTTAGGGAATGAGTTCATTGCCAAAGTATTTTAAAAATAGCACTGCATGTGTTTGTTCCTCTTGCTTAAAAAATTCTTGTCAATATCTTTGTTTAAATTATTTGTGTTTTTTTCTACCTTGTTGATCATTCAGGGAGAAAAAAAAAGTAAAAACCCAAACATTTCCATTTTCAGTCAAAATTGCAATTACTGAATACTGAACTGAGACAAAAACTCTGAATTCACTTACGCACACCAGTAAGGAACATGTAACAGATCTCTTGCCAAAGAGATGGTGGATATTTTTAGATGTTCAATCTTAACTCTACTTAGATTTTGTAAAATAAAGATAGGGTAAGAAATGAACATGATGGTTTTGAAAAGCAAAATGAAGTCAAACAAATGAAGCTTTTTGTTTTCATTGAAACAATATTTGATTATTCCTCTGAATTTCAGAGAAATGGCAGTGCTTTTGCATTAAACAGTACAGGTATGATTTACCTTCTAAACGACATGGAACACTAAGTAACTGGAAAGTGGTACGTTTAATGCTGCTTTAAAATTAGCGGTTTGAAGTGCTATCTGTATGTCAAGGTTTTGCCCCAGCCAGGAGCTGAGTACCACACAGCCACTCTATCTAGGTGGAGGGGCAGACAGGGAAGAGGAAGAGGGGCAAAGAAAAAAAACTAAAGGCAAACCTTGTGGGTTGAGATAAGGATAGTTTACTGGGACAGCAGAGAAATAATGATTTATTTTGGTGATACACAATGCAGTTTCTCACCAAACTACACAACTCTGTACAGCTAAGAGCTGTCCCGAAGCAACTGTCCACACCAAAATTGTGCATCCAGGAGCTTGAGCGTTCCTCTGCTCCACTAGCCTGCCTTTATGCTGGGCTGATGTCACGGTATGGAATACCCTCTTTGGACAGTTTGGGTCACCTGTCCAAGAAGTGTTCCCTCCCAGCTTCCCCACCTCCTCCCCACCCTGTCTTCTCTTTAGCAGGGCAGTATAAGCAACTGAGAAGTCCTTGACAGCTTGGCAACAATGAAAAACATCAGGGTGTTATCAGCACAGCTCACATCCCGACCCCCAAACACAGCATTCCATGGGCTGCTAGAAAGAAAATTAACTACCCTAGCCAAAACCAGGACACTGGTGTCCCTGTTAATTTCTTTTGGCATATCTGTAAAGATAGTTTATGAAAAGTCAGTGTATTTGCATTAAAAAGTAACAATCTCTGTCAGAGTAATAGTGTAAAATCTCTACAGCTAATGTGTTTCTGGTTAGGAAGTAGTGTATTTTACAAATGTTTATATAGAGTATAGGTAATGGCAGATAAGTTCCTGTGTGTATCTTGAACTAGCCTACTGAGGAAATGAGGAGTGCTGGTGAAGATGGCTCTGAGCTCCTCGATTTTGCTACCAGATGAACTTTTTTCAGAATTCAGTTTCAGTGGAGTTTCTTAACATAAAAATATTACCTTAAGCTAGCAGTGATTACTGTTCATGATTTATATTATGGGTCTCGTAACCTTTTTTTGCTTGTATACTTTTATAGCTACTTGCTTCTAGCTGCCAATGTCCATAGAAGGATACATTTATTTATTTTGAGAATCTTTTGAAAAATGACTCTCTTATCTCTTTCAGAATCTTATCTGTTCAGAGTGTGGAGATGAATTTACTTTACAGAGTCAGCTGTCCATACACATGGAGGAACATCGTCAAGAATTGGCAGGCAGTAGGACCCACAGCTGCAAGTCTTGCAAAAAGGAATTTGAAACTTCCTCACAGCTAAAGGAGCATATGAAAACTCACTATAAAATAAGGTGAAAATTGCAGGATTGTATCCAAATGAGCAGATGTTACGTATAGGGTGGTAGCTGGGGGAAGCAAGAGTAGCATAGGAGAGTGGCATTTCCAGTCAGCCAAGTACCATGATCTATACAGATTGTTTCTTTTCTCTGGCCTGCTGTTATGAACTGGTACTTGTTTTTTAAAACCTTGCTAAATTAGGTGGCTATTTTTGGAGGCTTCCCCCCCACCCCATTTTCATATAGACAACAAATACCAGGCGTAGTTCCATCTCTAGCTATTTGTAAAGACAGGCAAAGGTTTTCTGATAGATTGCTTTTTGAAGTGCGTTACTGGGTGTTTTTAAAGACTAATGGCAGTACATTGAAGAAAAAGTACACTAATGTTATGTAGCTGTTGTTGTAATTGCAAAAATCCTGACATAAACCTGCAAAGAAGTTGTTACTTGCAGTCTAATCATCTTTTGTGAGTAGTTCTTACCACAACCTGCTGTTTCTTATAAGTCTGAAAAAGGTAGAAAAGTAGGCCTTATAAATGCTGTGTTTACTTTTCTTGAGAACTTGTTCTGTCCTTTCTCTCAGCTCTCTCATTTAACTCCACTTTTAAGAAGGTGAAAATTACGTTTGAAGAAAGAAAAACTTAAGACATGTTTGTTTATTTTGTACATCAAGAAGACCTGATCTCTTTTAATCTTTGCTCTGTTTCTGTAAAAAAAAAAAACAGATGGAAAAAAATAGACATTTAAAACTCAGATATATGGGGTATTCCCAATTCTTTTTGTTAGCAGATGATGCAGGTTGTAAGATCGTAATAGTTTTGTGGTGGTGGATTTCTATATGCAAACAGAAAATTGAGGTAATTTCTGAAGTTATTTCTGTTGAATTACATATTATTATACAGGAAATCATTCCTGTTGTGGACAATTCCTGTATAAGTTGGGATGGATAAATAAAGAATGGATGAGTGAATCTAACGTGATGTCTGAGATTGTGTGAGTGTTTTACACGCTACAGTCTGACATAAATGATGTGTAAGTGCTTTATGATATTTTCATAAACATGGATTGTTTCTAGATTCAGAACTTCCTTATATGAGAGTCACTTTATCACTTCATATGTAGAAACATGTAGCATTTGCATTCAAGAACCTACTGTTCCCAACAGTGCTCAACTGTCCTTTTACCCTCAGTACCAATGCAACCCACCTATGTGAGCCAGGTTAATGAACTGTATCGGTGATCCCACTCCAATTTCTGCATTTCAGTAGAAATCAATTTGAAAGGAAAAACATGGACATTCTGATTTTTTTTTCATTTATTATTTGACACAATCCTCTCCTGTTGTTTGGCTGAATTATGAAGAATTAACTTTTGACCTAGGCTGCTTGACCATATCCAGAGTTCAAAGACACATCAGTAGTTAAAAATCTTACTGTTTGATTCCTGCTTTTCATTGTAAAATAACCTTCACATTTTTTTAATGATTTGATATTATGAAGAGCCTTGTTTCCTTAAGTTTTTTTTTTTTTTTCATAAAGTGATTGCACTTTTCCTTCTCATAAAAGGGAGGGAATAATTTTGTGTTTGAATCATTTGAATTGAAAACTATTATGAAAATATAACTTAACTTTATTTTCTACCTTTTGCTAAAAAGAACATGGTCATAACTCTGAATGAGGGAATATTTTAGAAGGTGATACAATCTCGAAGGATTGTCTCTGCAGTCATCTCCAAATTTGGTATTATTTCCTTTACTAAGATGCCAAAGCTATAGTTGAAGGAGATGTTACTGTTCATCAGAGAGCACATTCTGACAACTGGACTGCCCTGAGATGGGAGAGTGATGGAGGTTTTAATGCCTGTGCTGTGTTCTCTCTCCTATGCTTCAGATTTTAGTCGATTTTACTCTGGACACTTCAGTAAACTTTAATAGATATAATTAATAGGTAAAAGTAAAATGTATGATCCAAACTTTGTTCTCACTCTGCAAGAGTCTAAAAGGTTTAGAAACACGTACAATTTTTGTTTGAAGTAACGGGAAGGAAAAATGTGCTTTCCTTAAAATAGATGCTAAGTATTGATGCTGTCATACAGAGTAGAAGAATGTGTCATTCTATTGGTCTTGCTATACCAAGGTTTCAAGGTGGGTTGCACATCTGCTCCACATTTAGCAAGTTCTTATTTTTCAGATGTTCAAAAAACCACAAGGTATCTGCAACCTCATTTGAGCTCTAGTTCATGGGATCTTCCTATTCTAGTTAAGAACAAAATTCTTGCTGTGCAGAGTCTTGTTGCACAGAGTTGAAAGTTCCCACCGAAGTAGTAGTTGTGGAGTCACGATATACTTCTAGCAGGATTTATAGTGCAAAGCTCTGCAGAGGACCTCTAGGAAGTATCAGTTTCATTACAGAAATAATTAAATTCTTGGTGTTTCTTAGAAAAGTGCCCCATTTCCTTTGCTCTTTTGTATCATTAAAGAGTTGGTTTTTTGATTGTCACAGCTGATACACTTGTACATTGTCATAAAATTTACACTGTATGTTAGAAATTATGGGGTAAAATCAGCTTCAAAATAATGTTTATTACTAGGATTAAGAGGATTTTTTTTTTTTACTTTTTGATGACAGGGTATCAAGTACCAGATCTTATAACAGAAATATCGACAGGAGTGGGTTTACCTATTCCTGTCCACACTGTGGAAAGACATTTCAGAAGCCGAGTCAGTTAACACGACATGTTAGGATACACACAGGTAAGACTGTGGAATTGATTATGTTTGCATTTTTTTTAGAAAATTCAGTTAATCGTGAAATGCTAAATATCTGTTGGTTCAAAAAACTCTTTGTGTAATTCCTTTGCTTAGGAAATTTATTTGCTTTTGAAAATCTTTTAAACTGTTTTTAGCTATAAACATTTGGAAAATTTACTGCTTTACAGGTTTCATTTGTTACAGCATACCAGTTTTGGTATGTAACATTTCAATAGACCCTAAATTTGGAATACCTAGATAAAAGGGCCAGTCAGGTACTCTAAATAAGGTTTTACATACCCTAGAACACAGGTTCTAAAATTTACAATCACAAAAAGAGTAGAAATACAAGACAGTGAATAACACTACTAACTTAGTGGTCTTGCTTTTGGTTTTAGATTGACTTACTTAAAGCTACTGCCATATATTTTCTGCACTTACTGTCACAGCCATTTTCAGGATGTCCAAAGTAAATTTGTGGTTGATAAGCCTAGATTGTAATCTTGATGTTTGAAGAAATGGAGGTGATTGTTCATTTTTTACAGAATTAATAGTGAATGGCTTTTGCAGAATTACTCTAAATACATGCATTTGTTTAACCCTTAAGCAATTGCAATACCTGAAAAATGGGTCACATAAAAGAAACAAAGTATTTGAAGTGAGTACTGTCAGAATAGTTGTCAAGTTTCAACCAGGCATACATAATGTAGAAGTTCAGCTTTAAAGATCTTAATTGAAGGTGCTCCAGTGATGTAGTTTTCCATCTTGTAAATAAATTGCTTTTTGTCTAATTTTTAGCTAATTAAAGTAGTAAATTATGTTTGTCTGAACAGACTGCTGGTACAGTGATGTGAGGAGCTGCTATGTGTGAGAATGGCTGTTTGCTAGGAGAGAAATAAAAGCACTGTGCATGGTTTCTTAGGAATCTTTTTAAGCTTTATAATTTAATTGTAAAACAGTAACAGAACAGCTCACCCTGGTATCTGCTTTAAAAGTTACTGCAAAATGATATCGAAGATATTTAATTTTCAGTGACTTTTTTTTGAGCTTTGTATCTATTTGATCCATTATTCTAGTCAGAATTAAAGTTGGTTGAGGATACTTTTCTGAATATTCAGAAAGTTCAAAAGCATTTATAGTCCATTTGAATGGTAAAAAGACATTTGTCTACTGGGAAGCCAGCGAAGAAAGTGAAGGCCCCATCTGCACATGCTGCAGGTCATTTTGAGTTCCAAGTGGCTGGTGAATACTCACTCGATTTGTGAAGCATGTCGTTACTTTAAGTCTGTCAGCTAATTGCTTGGGGTACCACAAAATGATACGGAAGAAGAAACTTTGTTTTGCAGAATTTAAAATACTTAAGTCTAATTGTTAATCCAGCATGTCTGTGCAACATGGGCAGCATTCCATTAGTGTTTTAATTGCAATATTTTTTGTGTTTGTAGCTATGAATTTTAAGCACTTACACCATTGGGATGGGGAATATTAAGTCTCAGGGATTGCAATTCCCTTATTAATAACTAAGTAATGAACCTCGTATTCCCATTACCAGATCTATATTTTATCAAGTTGTACTTGTGAAATACAGACATGGCACACTTCTGCATTAGAAGTAATACTTAGTTTTAATAATGACATTTTCTTGAATAGGCAGACTTTACCTGAAGCGGTACTTCTGTGTGTCCATTATTAATGGAAGCTAAAAGAAGCCTTTCACCTATGAAAGCCCAATAAGAATTTTGTCACTGTATTTCAAGATCTGAAGCAGTGTTTTTTGTATTTTCATCTATGTTAAAAATATATACAGTTAAACCCCACAAACCTTATTTTCAAAAGCCATAAGCAGCAGAACAGAAAATGAGTATTCCTTTAGTTGATCCTATGTGAGTTACATGCTTGTAATCTATTTCAGATAATAGCTGCTCTTATTTTAAACAATCTGAATTTAATTGAGAATAATTTTAAACTAGATGTAATTACAGTTATATAATTAGAAGTAATAGAAAAATATTCATTAAAATAGCTTTAATGTGCATAATATTTAGCACATGCTAGTAATTACTGGTGTAGCAGACACAATGTGCAGCATGCTCATAGTTTTTTCACTATTAAAATGTGCAAAAGCAAAGTGTTGAATGTACTGAAAGGTCCTGGAGTTACCTAAAACGTTTTGCCTAACAAAGAAGAAAAAGTGAGTTCATAGTGGCTATTTCCAGTAGTCAATTAAGATGTTGTAACTGAACTTCATTGTTAGTATTTGCGTGTTTAAAATATGTAGCTTTGTAATATGCTGAGGTGGATCTATTATGTTTTGTTGCTTACAATTTCTGAGGAGTTTTTTCATGGGTTAACCTGTCCATGTACAAATAACCCGAAATTTGTCCAGCACTGAAAACTGAAATCAGGCAGTGGCTACAGAGCATTCCTGTAACAATACTGTCTAGATTTTCTTTAACACTTGGCAGTAATATGAACACTCCAGGTTTTAAAAGTATATTTTAGGCAGAGCTGTACAATATCTTTTCTACTGAAAACATTGTTTTACCACGCATTTTCAATAGGTAAAGAATGAATGGCTAGTAATATTTACTGTTGAGTGGAAACTATAGGCCATCTTTTGCAGTGTTGCTGTAAGATTTTTTTATTTTAGACTAAATAAAAGGGTACATTTTTGACAGTTATTACTGTTCATTCCACTCTCTGCTTCTCTGTTTCTGTGCAGGTACATGCATTTTACAGGATTGGGTGTAAAAGAGTGGTACTATGCATTTTTGGTTTTTTCCCTTTTTCTTTTCCTTCAGTTGTTCTGTGTAGCAGCCTCTGAGATTTTCCAAACCAGAGGTCGAGGGAAGCTGTCCTAAATAACTGTTTTGTATAAGTTTCATATAAGTTTCATTTTACATATTTTAGCTGATGGTCATCAACTAGGTCGTAAAACTTTCTCACAAAGCTGCATCTTTATCAGAGTAGATGCTGAGATTGGTGATCGAGCTAAAGTACTTCATTGTCAGAAACCCAATAACAGAGCTTTCTGTGTTGATGTGGCTGTGTGCAGATACGTGTTAAACCGATAGATTTTTTCAACTAGGTACGGGAAACTACTGGTGTTTATTGAAAGACCTTTGCTCCCCTTTCCCCGTCAGGTGAGAGACCCTTTAAATGCAGTGAGTGTGGAAAAGCCTTTAACCAGAAGGGGGCATTGCAGACCCATATGATCAAGCACACTGGTGAAAAACCCCACGCTTGTGCCTTTTGTCCTGCAGCCTTTTCTCAGAAAGGCAATCTTCAGTCACACATACAGAGAGTGCATTCAGAGGTAAATGCCATTATTCATGAAGTGGTTGGTGCTGATATACTGCTTATTTCTTTTTCAGTATTTAAAATACTCTGTTTGCTGTTCCTGTGCTCTTCGGTGCTTTCTGCAAATGGTGTAGATTTACTGCTGTAGTATAGATTCTAGTTTGTTGGTTTTACCTGCAAGATTTCCTAAAATAGCTTAATCTGAATAAATGTATACTTAGCATAAGTAGCAGAACCTTTGTTTACCATTGCCCTTTCAGTACGTTGATAGATAATAACTAGTGGGTTTAGGTGTATAAAAATGCACCTGTGTCAGTCTTGGGAGAAGGAAGGCTAGAATCAGATGACTAAGTAAGCCAAAAGCAGCAAAGCAGAACATGGTGAAAAATGCACAGGCCAAACAGCAATCCACTAACTCCGTCATGGAGCATACTTAGAATTTGTCTTTGAAATATGTATCTTACAGCTTTTTCAGAGGTTTTTCAGTTACAGATTTGAAAAAATTACAAAATAAGATCAAAAGCATGGTTGTCTCGGGCCTCTTTATGCTGATATTTTTTTTCTTGTGACAGAATTCTTTTGAGATTCAAAAGGTGCTGCTATGATAATTTAATTTAATTTTCTGAGTGACTCTGACTATGCAACTTTCTTCAGGAATTTCCCTGCTGGTTTCTGTGACTGGTGGTTGGAAATACCCATAAAAAGAGACCTAGTTTTGATTTGGAAGGTATAAAACGTTAGGCATAGCTTTTTTATTTTTTTTTCTCAGCTTTTTTTTTTTCTGTCTGCATGCAGAATATCATCTCTGCTCTCACTCTTCCCCTACTCTGAGATTTGATTTCTTGTTTTCCATTTTTGTGTTACAACAATAGATCTTATTTATCAGATTATTTTTTTCCTAAGGATCCTTTTGCTGTGTTAGTTTCTACATTCAAGTCCTAGTGTCTTAGTCTTATGTCTTAGTGTTTTGTATAACACTTTGTGTTAAATCACATATTTATATTTCATGTGATTTTGACTACTCACTTCCCTTACTGATTATAGCTCCCTATATGCAGTAGTTTTTGCTACATTAAAATGCATCAACATTCATTTCATAATTTACAATGATTTTTTTTCCCAATAATAGGAGATTATTTGAGTTCAAGCCAAAAATATTTTGCACTTTTCCTCTGTTAGTCTGCTTTTCTGTAAGGAAAACAAACAGTTGCAAGATTAGGGACTTTAAATGCTGCCTCTTGATCACATCTTCTGCTGTGTCTCATGATCCTGAGCCTATATTTTAGTTACTGCTTTGGATTTTTTTTTCTTCTTTCTTGCTGTCACTGTTTCCTTCAAGACTGCATACAAAACTTAGTAATTCTACATTTTAGGTCTATTCTCACCTCATATAGCACAGTTTTGTCATACCTGTATTTTATTAATTAGTTGATACCTGTTTCTGAAAGTCTTGTTACCAGTTTAATGTCAGAAAATACAAATTGCAAATACTGTGTTTTCTTTTGAACACTTTGCTGCCCCCCACATATTAAATGCACTATACTGGTTCTTACTGCTGTGAAGAGGGGGAAGTGAGAATGCAAATTTAGCTGCTTTCATTGCCTCAACCCTTTGGGCTGAAAGTCACAAGCAAGTTGCTGCTGATCCCTTTCTCATCCTGTGTGTTCAAATTTAGGATAAACTATATCTAAAACTTCCCTGTCCTTCACCATAAAAAAATGTTGGGTTTTTTGGTGGGATTGTGGTTGGTTGTGGGTGTTTTTCATGCAGCTCCTGTCACCTTTGGCCCAATTTACCTCTCTTTCATTCTCTGCGATGCCAAAAATGGATTCTGTAAGTTTCCAAGAAAAAATAAAAGATATATTTGCAAAACTAGTGAGCCAAAATTTGGAGATAAATTAATTCCATTGTTTTCATATTTCCAAATTTGTTTGCATTATGTATGATGGCAGATACTTCTTGATAAAGTCGCATTTAGGTTATGTTTCTAAGTGTGTAATGATAGGACTGTAAGGATGAAAAAGTCTGAGGTCTTATTTGCCAGGTGACTTTTGTTTTGCTCTCTGGTCCTTCTCAGCATTGAGAAGTGGTAAGAGATCGTGGTTGTGCGTGTAGATCACAGGTGACTTGATATCCAAGAGTTGCCAGACTCATTCAATAACTGAATATCAGTAAGCTGGAAAAACTGTTTTAGCTCTCGGTGTATTTGTTATGTAGATAAACAATGAGAAATATAAAACTTGTCAGATAAAGGAAAAATTTACTTAATTATTTTTTAAAGGTGAAGAATGGTCCTACATACAACTGTACAGAATGTAGCTGTGTCTTCAAAAGTCTGGGTAGTTTAAATACGCATATCAGCAAAATGCACATGGGTGGTCCACAGAATTCTGCAAGCTCTTCAACAGATGTATCTCATGTTACAGTGGTAAGTTTTGCTTGGCATAGTGAGAAAATGCCTTTAAGAGTTTGTCTGGGTTTCCTCCCCAAATAGCATAAAATTAATTGTGAAATTTTGCCAGAACAGTGACATGTAGAACTATTCAAATTATATATTAGTATTACATATCAGTTTGAACTGATTTTCAGAAATTGTTTATATTTCTTTTTCTGAGTATTTCTGATATTTTAATATTAGCTTCTTATTTGACAGACCATGAAGGAAGAAGGTTTATTGGAAGCACTGAATGTTGGTGGTTTATTGTTTACCAAGATACAAGAAGTTAAATTTCAGAAACTTCTTCTGGGGTCATAAGATTACTTTATTTTTTGAGTTAGTGCATATTTAATATATCATAGGGTTTGTTTTTCCTTCTTTGAATTGAACTACTTTTTCCTACTTCTATTGCCCTCTGACTCATGTGATTTCCAAATTTTATGCTTCAAGGGTCAATGGGTAATAAATAATAGCAGACTTTGAAGAAGACGGTTAAAATCTCTATTTCATTATGCAGCTGTATCTAGTGTCTGGTAGTGTTGTTTGGAGAACCGTTTTCATTTTGTAGATTTCATAAAGTGTTTTCTTTCTGTATGGAAGTTGCTATTATTCTCTTAAGGTTAACTAAAATAAAAGACTGATGTGTCCTATATGTTTGTAAGTACATCTAACCTCTACATCTTTTTGTACATCTCTTTGTTCAAGAGCTTAATCTTAAAAGCAGAGTAGAAAATAATTTCTTAATGTTACCTCACATTTGCTTTTCCTGTCCAGCTTTGGAATTTGGCTTGCTGGAGTATTTTGCATTTGCATTGTGTATAGATGTTAGAGACATGTATAGTTATTATCATTGTTGCATGCATACTTCTCTGCTTACGTGATGTGGTGGGGGGAGATAAGAATTACCTCCATACAATAGTATAAGCAAAATGGGAGAAAATTCTTAGCTAAAACCAGATACCAAGAATGGCATGAAGTTGCAACGGGGGAGGTTTGGGTTGGATGTTAGGAAGAGATTCTTTACTGAGAAGGTGGTTGGGCACTGGAACAGGCTCCCCAGGGAAGTGGTCACAGCACCCAGCTTTGCTGAGTTCAAGCAGCATCTGGACGATGCACTCAGTGACATGCTCTGACTTGGCTGCAGCCTGTGTGGAGCCAAACTGACACTTCAGAGGTTTAATGATCAGTTAATTTTTATTGCTGTAGAAAGATGGTACATTCTCAGATCAGCACTAGCATTTATATTGGAACTGACTTCCTCGTTCTGCTCAAAACTCACAGAGTTTCTTTAACAACAAATCTCCTGTGTAATAATTCTGTTCTGAAGTTTATGATAAGTCTCTGTCATCCCTTGTTATATACTTGAAGATGAATGTTGGTTATGTCCTTAATACAACAAATTCCACAAGTTGAAATGCAGTGCTAAAGATGCATTCTTGTGTGATACATGAGTCCTTCTTGTAAAATATGCTTACTCTAAGGTGTACTCTAAGGCTGCCTTTAGCAGCCTCAGTACTTATAGCTAAGGTACTGGTTTCTGTTAATTCATTTATTTAATGTATGTAAACTGTGAAGCAACATTAGTGATTTCCAGGTACTGCTGTCTCTCACTTGTAGTCTCATTTTTAATGCCCCCAGTCTCCAGACTGCGAGAAAATGAACTGTGCTACTTTTATGTGTGATGTTAGCCATGTTTTTCTTTTGCTTGTACAAAGGCTTAAAAGACTCTATTTCATTTCTTTGTAGGACTCTGTCACCCAGCCTTTAACAACACCCCCCACTAATCTTTTGCAACCTGTTGATAACAAATGGAAGAATGTAAGTCTATGATTTTTGTCATTTTTGTGTCAGGACTAAAAAAACTTCAGAGTTTTGTAAGCTTTCATTTAACCAGTGGAAAAAGGTTTGAAACAGTCCTCTGTAAGTGTAATACTACTGAAATTACTTTCCTTGGTGAGGAGTGGTGTCAGAGGGGATGCCTGGTTTCTAGGTAGGAGTCTATGTATGTGTGTGTGTGAAAGCACAGGTCTGAAATGAAGGTAGTCAGCAGTTGGGCTATGTTGTGTACTTGATGCAGGGTGTCAGGTTTTACTTAATTGAGAGATGCCAGTGGAGATCAACGGATCCCATCACCCCCTCCTCCCAGGGTTGCATGGTGATCTTGTCTATCAAGAGGGAGAACGGGTCTAGTTCTGTGTGAACCTTTGCAGTGTCAGCTGCACTTTACGTGTAGTGGATCTAGGAAACCAATGCCAGTTAGAGCAGAAACCTTAAATCTCCTTCCCCTGGCTTCTATTTTTGAACTAGTAGCTATAGACTGTGTGGGAATCTTGTGGAAGAAGGACATGTGGCATCACATTTTGGACTAGGTGAACTCCTGACATTGTGATTCACATGGCACAGCCTTCTTGATTTTTGTGCAGTTGCTCTTCACTTGTTGAACTGGGGCGTATGCTCAGTTTCCTCCATGGGACCGTACTGCCTATCACATGTGGTTGTAAGAAAATTTATAGGCACTTTTATTTCATGTTGGCTTTTTGGTAAGTAGAGCTTGTTTCATCCTTGATGGTTCTTCCTTTTCCTCCTTGTAATCTCTTTTATAGAGAAAAAAATTTTGAGGGTTGAAGCTAGACAAGTTCGCACTTTGAAATAAAGTGTGGAAATTTAGTGCAGATAATTTGCTGTTGGAGAGACTTGTCGAAGTTGGAAAGCAACAGGAAAAGTTACCACAATAAATTACTTGATTTAAAGAACTGCTGTAATTTCTGTACAGTGGCTTTTACTTGAGGGAGTAATTCACTCAGAGTGGTCACGCGGTCCATGTTACACAGCACATCAGACTAGGGCTGATCACAGGGTCCACTATTCTAACTGAACAGAGGTGGAATTATGAAGCAGTAATAAACCACATCATTCTCTGTGCTATTTTAAAAATCAATTACTGAAATGAGACCTACAAAGAGACCTATGAAACACTATTTATAATGACCAGGGTATCTTAACAGTAAAAGCAAACTTTCTATGCATGCATGTGTATACAATCTTTTTCAAAAAGTTAACCTCTGTGTGACTGTATATTAACTGCTGTATAATGTGAACACGCTGGCAATGCATGTAATACTGTAATTTTCATGTCAAAGATGAAGTTGAGCAGTTTCTTCATTAACTTTTTTTCTCTTGCTGAAGCATGGGAGAGAGAATTTTATAGACTTTTTAATATAGGTTTCTCCATTGTACTGAAGAGTTTCAAGAAAATGATACCTGGAAGTAGCTGCTACATTCTAGCAAAACACTCTGCTTTAGTTCCTGTTTAGTACCTATAGTGTGCTTTGTTTGTAAAATACATATTGAAACGTTTATAGCACTTTTGCTAAATTTGAATCTGAAGAGATGGAGTCTTTTCCCCCACTGGGGAGGTGAAAAAAGATGGGATAATGGTTAATTCAGAAAAACAGCAAGTGCTATTCTTGCATGCATGCAAGGGAAATGTGCTAAAGAGTTTGTTTTATGTTATCTCATGAGACGGCATTAAGAATACTTCATCATATTCACAGGACGTAACTGGAGTCCAGCTAATTTTTCTTTATATCTGTCCTCAAGTACAGTTACAGTGCCATTTTGATTGTTCAGTGCAACGTGTTAGTGTAACGAAAAATCTCAGGGGAGTTTACAGCTTAGAAGAACTATTACAGACATGAAGCCTAAGATTATTCTTTGTTCNGGTGTGTGCCTGCATGTGATTTTTAGAGAACAGAAGTGCATATTAGAAACAAATATCCATTGCATTCTAAGAATCAGGACTGTAGGGCTAGCCATTTTATAAATACGTATTTCTCATTTCTGCAGTAAAATAAATAATCTAAGCCAGTTGTTTCAGTAATGGTATACTTGTGAAGTCTATTTTTTATAAGGAAGAGAAGTTAATAAATTAAGGAGAAGTCTTTATTTCAGATTTTAAAAAGAACTACCAAGGGGTTTTATCCCTTTTATCACTTCATATTTATTACTCAGGCAGCCTATGATACACTTGTCAAATCAAAGATTAAGAAGCTTGATTTTTAGACTTTAAGCACTAATTTTAGTATTTTGACATAACTCTACATGCATTTAAATTTTTAGAGTATAAAGAGATTCTTCTAAAGTGAAGAAATTTAGAAGATGGAAAGTTGAAGGGAAAGAAGTTAGCAGCTGATTGTTCTGAAATGTTTTGATGTAACAATGCAGCTAATAGAAGGTTATTTTTCTGAAAAGCTTTCTTCAGTTACATATGAACTTTAAAAAACCCCAGTTATGTCAGTGCCATTTATTTGTTTTGGAATTACTTTTCATGTGGCCTCTACATGTGGAATTCAGAAATTGGTCCCTCTGCTTTGTAAACTGGCTGAAGGTTCAGTAGTTACGATAAATGTAATTCAGGCTGTAAGCTTACATTTATGCAGCTTGGGAAGAACTCCAGAAAAGGGATATATAGAATCAATTCTTCAGTGGAGTGAGCAGACCTTGGCTGACAGCCCTCTATAATCCTTATGTCTTATATACAAATGGACAACCCTGTAGTGGACAGTTAACAAACATTTCAGATAAGGGAGTGGAACAGGTGATTTTGTTATCCACGTTTCATCCTCCTTTACAAATGTACTGCTCTATATTTCAGGCCACGCATTTTCGATCTCCGCTTCTTCAACAGACAGAAAACCAGGTGTCTCCAGTTACTGCGCATCAAGGTCAGCAGGCTGTCAGTGATGTCATCCAGCAGCTCCTTGAGTTATCAGAACCGGGTCCTGTAGAAAATAACCAACCTCAGCAACCTAGCCAACAACTCAACATTGCGGTGGGAATCAATAGAGATATTTTGCAGGTAAGAGCTCTGTGAGAGAAGAGCCTTACATTTCGGTGGTGTCTGTCTTGTTTTTATTTTACTGAAATTTATTTTCAGTGATAGCAATCTCTCAGCATTTCTAAAGGATTTATCAGGCAAGACAGAATTTTAAATATGTACTGGACAGTTATGGAACACACCAAGATACCTTTTTTGTATAACATTACAAAAGCAATGTTCTAAATATTGATTACATATCCAAGAAGAAAGCTTTAAATATGCACACTCACACATGGATCATTTATTGATCCCTTTGGCTTTTTCTTTTCCGGTTGCCTAGGAGCAGCTTGTGACACATCCTTAAGTTATTCTGTGCTTAACATGTTGACATTTAAGAGGGGGAAATATTTTTATCTGGTTAAGAAATGAGAATGCATACAGGGCTTTTATCCTCTGTAATTAATAAGAGCTATTTGAATATTTCCTATTTGTGCAAGAAAATATTTTCCTGGGTCGACTAGTGTTTTGGCTAACCCATTACTCTGTCCCTGATACTGGCAGTGGGAGATGTTATGTAACAGAGAAAGTGCAGGGCAGTAGATCAACTGTCTATGCTTGTTCTGCAGCCTCCACCATATAACAGAACAGGTCAAGGATGATTCTTCTTCAGTACTGGTACACAAAATACAACTCTTGATGGCTATTTAAATAAATAAATCTGGCTCTGAGGGTGGTTCTTTAAGTTAGTGTATAAGCATCACTAGTCAGATTGTTGCACAAAATAAAAAGAAATTGTAGTTTTCCTAGCCATCAAATAACTGTGCACTCCTACCTAAATGTGTGCTTTAGATATTTGATCCAGATTCTTGCCAGTCACAGTAGTATCCATAAATGTGCCTACACTCAGATCCTTTCCAGGTGTATCTAAGAATGAGTACAGAACTTTTACCTTGGTCAGATGGTTATCAGAGGCTTTGGAGCTTTATTGTTCTTCATTTATGTCATCTGTAGCTTCTCCACAAGATCACGGACTTCAAATTTGACCTTTTCTGGAGAACTGTTCTCATGTAGTAGGCTTAAGAGATACATATGTACTCCTGGCAGATGCTTAATTCCCTAGAAACAATTGGCACTTTTCTGAAAGGCATGTGTATTAGTGCAGGAAATCCAATTTAAAATCTCACAGACAATCAGAAGCCAATGGTGTGTAAGAATGTTTTTTACAAACTTGAAATGCTGAGAGACTGAGACATGTAATTCCTTTAATTCTATTTACGTTATATCTTCTAAATAGCTCTTTAAGAAAAGTTGGAGCAATGTTTCTTTCTTAATCTAGAAATATTTTGTTCTCTTCCAGCAAGCTTTAGAGAACAGTGGGTTGTCTTCAATTCCTGTCTCTGCACATTCTACTGACTGCAGCCAAGCTAAGACTCCTGGGGCCCAGGATCAGAACCCAGACGTACAGGCTCTCTCAAATCATCAAACTGACTCTAATGCAGATCAAGATAAGGAACAAGAAAGTACAGATAAACTGGATAAAAAAGAAAAAAAAGTTCTTAAGAAAAAATCACCATTTTTACCTGGTAATGTTGCCACAGCTTGTTACTTTTTGTGCTGTAAGCTGTACGGTATGTGTGGGTGTGTCAATGGCTTTTCCCAAAACTCATGGAACAGTTTCAGACTTCATCTACTTCTATCTAAAAAACAGGATGTGTGTAAGTTATGATAGCAGCATTATAACTTCCATTATATTGATATTAAAATGTGTCAGAATGGCATTAAGTGAAGTTATGATGTTAAATCTTCTGGATTACAAATTTGTAAATTATACTTTGAGTTTGAATTTACAGAAGAGAGTACATGAAGTATTATATCCAGTTAGGTATTTATTATTTAGAAGAATTTGATGCAGTTATAATTGAGGAATAATGTTATTGGATTGTTTTGTGTTAGATATGGCATTTATAAGTGAACTGGTATATTGTGTTACACCTACATTCTGTATTTCTGGTTTTTTTTTTTTTTTTTCAACAGGATTCTTTGGGTTTTGGTTTGGTCATTCCAGCCTGTCACTATTTTTATGAAGTAGAATGTATCTAATAGAGAAGTTAATTGTCTACCAAGTGTGTTGTAATGGAATCTATTTGACAAAATGTTTTTAATCACTTTATTAGTGTTTTAAGCATGTTTTTTGTGTTCCTTATTTTAGGTTCTATACGTGAAGAAAATGGAATAAGGTGGCATGTTTGTCCATATTGCTCTAAGGAATTTAAAAAACCGAGTGATCTAGTGCGCCACATTCGCATCCATACCCATGAGAAGCCATTTAAGTGTCCCCAATGTTTCCGCGCCTTCGCTGTTAAGAGTACTCTTACAGCACACATAAAAACACATACTGGCATTAAAGCTTTCAAGTGCCAATTTTGTATGAAATGCTTTTCCACCTCAGGGAGTTTAAAAGTTCACATTCGTCTACATACAGGTAAGGCCTCAAAATATTCTTTGTGTTTTCTGTGATGCAAGATTTTGAATGAAAAAAAGACAATGTGAAGCACTAAATTGTAGAGCTGTATATCATATAATTGATAACTATCAGAGAATTAACTGGGTTTAGTGTCTTATCTGATCATCTTATTTGTCAAAACTTTCTAGTGTTTCATGGCTTTGAAACTTTGGGCTCTTCAAAAGGCACAGACACTTAGTTTTCTACTGTTAAGTTACCTGTTGCTCCTCTTTATACTACTCTCATGAGTGTATTTAATTGTGCTTTCTAAAGAGTCATACTCCTAGACTTTGAATTCTGATTTTACTTTTTCCCTGTCATCTTTCATATTTACTTGGCATCTCTTCTCTCCCTCCCTTCCCCTTGTTTCTTGATAATTTCAGTGTATTGCTCAGGACTATTTGGTTACTTCCAGTCTTACCTTCAGTGATAAGGTGTTGTTTCATGTTTTCACCAACTTACACTGCATCCCCTAAAGCTCCCGTGTTCATTATGGCTCTTGTTTACCTCATATGTGATGTCTTCAATACCTGTTTTTCTGTGGCTGAACTTCTGTCCTCTGCTTAGATTTTTTTTTTTTTTTTAGATAGATTTTTCACTCTTAGTGGACTACCTGGTAGGTTTTTTTCTACATTTGTGCCTTTGTTCTGGCACGTAAATAAGCTTCCAGCATGATAAGCTTGTAAATGTGCTGCTCTTTCCTTTTACTCTTGCTTAGGTATTTGCATTCTGCAAAAATGTCATGTGTTGGCTGTGTGCATTCGGTGTTCAGGAAACTTTATAATCTGATGTTCTTAACTCATGAAATACCAAGGTTGTATTCTTTTGCAGAAAGTTTTTGGTATTTTTTTTTCTTACTTGTAAACTAGTAATATTTCCTGTTGCTTTAAAGCCAACCTTACTTTATTTAAAAATCCAGACTCACTCAGAGTGTAAAAAGCACTAGGTACTCCAGTGTTTATGGAAGTCCAGCGTGTAGATGGCTATCGTTCAGCACACTTGTTTTTCCTGTCTGACATTTGCTTCTTCCTCTAGCAGGTTGAGGTTACAGGGTCAGGTTGGAGGTTGATTCACCCCCATAACCTGTCTCTGATGGCACATGTGGAATAAGAGAAGCCTAGAGTAATGCTTGGTAGCTGCATACTACCAACCTTCGCTAATTTGTGGGTTGATGGCTTTATGAAGCAGCCCCTACACTAAGCAGCACAGTAGAATTTTTGGGGTTTTTTTTTTTGGTTTGCCTTTGTTCCAAAGAACTTAGCTAATTGATTTTTGAACCCATGTGAACTTATTACTTAATGTGATGATCTCACTTGTGTAGTAAAGTACTTTCTGTTCCTTTAAAGACACTGTTCAGTAGTTTCATGTGGTGTTGTAGTTGCTGTATTGTGAAGAGTAGTTATTCTTATTTCTTGTGTGTTTGCTCCATTTGTGGTTTTATAGAGCTTTCTTCATAATACCTAATCATGTTTCCTAACCTTCTGTGTCCAAGATTTCCCCTTGAACAAAAACTGAAAGTTCCTTAGCTTTGCCTGTCTCTGTAGTTTACGAAGTTCTCCAGTATTCTTTACAAGTAGAGGTTTCTACTGGATTTTTCACTGCAGAAGTTGTTGTGGGTTTTTTGTTTTTCTTTTTTAATAATACCTGTTGGTATGCTTTTTTGACTGCTGTCTAGCACCGTTTGTGTTTTCAGAGATCAGTCTAGAATTTCTTTGCCTCATTGCTGTTTATTCTATTGTGTATCATTGGTCTGTGTGTTTGCCGATTCTTTTTTCCTTGCAGATTTTTAATGACTGTCTTTGGAAGGATGTTTGACCTGATACCTGCTCTAACTAGGGTAGCTTCTGGAACCCTTTGAAAATTGCTGTCACTTTTGCATCATTGCGTTTCCAGATACCCTTGCTTTGATTTGACTTTATGGATCTGTTCTCAAAATCTATTTACAAAAGAGGGAATCTGTATTCCAAAGTGACATTTCTGGGCTGTGGAAGTAAAATAACAAGCTAATATTTTTCAATCTTTTGCAGGTGTTAGGCCTTTTGCTTGTCCTCACTGTGACAAAAAGTTTAGAACATCGGGCCACCGGAAAACACATATTGCTTCACATTTTAAACATACTGAACTAAGAAAGCTGCGACATCAACGTAAGCCTGCAAAAGTTCGAGTAGGAAAGACAAGTGCTCCAGTACCAGACATTCCTTTGCAAGAGCCCATACTCATTACTGATTTAGGTAAAGAGGGAATAAATCTGTGCTCTCTTACAGTTTGGATTTCACTGGAGACTAGTTCATTGTTTAATCAAGACAACATCTTTCTTGGAAAGATGCACCTTGAAGTCATCAGAAATAATCAGGCTACGGAAACATTCAGTATTTTATAGCTTGCTTGCACTAGAATTAATAGAAAAATTCTCTAGAGAAATTGTAGAATGCTTACCAGGAAAAAAAAGTCTTATTTTTTTACAGTATGTTAGGAGTGGGGTTTAATTTAAATGCTGTTAGACTGTTGGTAAACAAAACGTGACACAGTTCTTGATCTTGGTTCTTTAACATCAAGTCATATACCTTGATGTTAAAGAAAACAAGCACTTATTAAGACCTATGCAGTGAAATTTTGTGGTTATTTGGGGAAAAAATAATATTGACAAAAAGAAATAGTATAAAAGTTGTTTCCTTACAGGTGCTGATACACCTGACCGCTGCTGATATTGAAGGGTTCAGTGTAACTTCTACCATTTTTTCTAAAAGGTGTCATATTTTTTTCAACCCACTGACAGTGTTCCCACTATTCCCAGGAAAAACCCTTTATTTCTTGCAAAGTTGTCAAGAAAACTAGTATTGTTGCTGTATGCTAGTGTTAATCATTGAGTGGCACCTTTGATGAAAAGCAAAAAATGTTAATATATATTCTGTTTTTAAAAAAGTCTAAATTGCTCTTAAAGGTCTGTATTACACTAGAAGTCTATTTACAAAGTCTGTAATTTGTTCTCTGTTACAATGTTTGTTTCACTTTATTCCATTAGTTGATGGTATTTTTTAGCTGTTTTATAGAAAATTTCTATTTCTAATTTCTATTGACTAGGAATTGCAAAAAATTACTGGTTTTTTTGTAGCATGTATTGTGGTTCCGAAGATGGAACTGAGGGGGGGGAAAATTACCTTTTTGTAGAAGTTGGAACTATTTTCTGACCTGTGTAGAGCCACCTTTGTTTTAACAGCTTGGAGAAATTAAACATTTCTTCTGTTGAACAGATTGAGGGAGTACTTGGCAAGTCTTCTGCTAGGATTTTCTATTATTTCTGCTATGTATATTATTAGGAATTTATGCAGTGCTTCTGCAGACCATAACCTGGGATACTTTCAGAAGTTAGTCAGCTAACATTCATTAACTATATTATTCTACTTTTACATTATCAGCAATACCTGAGAGTAAATATTTGTTGTACAGAGTTCCTTCTCTTCTGATCAGAAGACTTGTATCATCTCAATCTGTCTGGTACTAATTATCATCACAGAAGGGTGCCAGAAGGAATTTAGAAAGCATGGTTGTGGTTTTATTTGGGGTTTGGTTTCTATGTGGGTTTTTTTTGGTGGGTTGTGGGTTTTTTCATTGTTTTTAAAAAAAGATTTTACTAGATTAACTGATTTAGTTGGGGAAGGAGAAGGAAATTGATGTATATATGTATTTATAAATATATATATATTACATATATATTATACATAAATGTATATACACACTTTTATATTTTCATGTCTGAGACAGGTAAACTTCTTTTTTTTTTGATTGTTGACATCTCTTATAAAAATTACGGGAATTCCCTCCCCTTATCTTTCTGCTCTTTTAAATTAAATTTGGAAGTCAGCAGACCCTCAGGTTTTTCTTTCTGAATATGAAACATAGCATACATGGTGAAGCCATCCAAAGAAAGGAACAATTGCATAAAAAGCTTCTGTGGTTATTATTTAGGACCATAAAGGGATCTTCTGCATGTTTCTTTGAAACATCACATCGCTCCCTCGACCCATGCATATCAATGTTGTGATGAGCTCACTTTTGAGTTCACAGATGTGTGAATGGTGATGAGTTGGGTTGGTTTTTTCTTTCTACTCAGTTTGCTACTGTTCCCATTCTGTCATGGTGTTTGGGGTAGTGATGCCTTTCTCTCTGCTGGGTGCTTCTGAGACAGAAAGCGCCAGCATTAGCAGTTGGACTTGTACTGGTAGGAACTTTTAACTGATGTTCCCAGACTGCACTTGAGTGACTTGAAGGAACAATGTATAAAGAGTGTCAGTTGAAAGAAGGTGGTTTGACATTTGTTTATTTTTTTTTCTAATTAATTTTTGGAGGTGCACAGAGAATTAGAAAGACTGATTAGCCAAAGTAGACAATGTACAAATACATAAATTTAAAGGATAAAAAAAAAGCCTATTGAAGTACAGGCATATGTATATCATGACGTTTTGTACTTAGATAATATATTTGTGGTACATCAATTAAATGTCATTTTGTTAAGTTTGAGGTTGAAAGGGCAAAATATTCTTGATTAGCAGTGAATTAGTAACTGTCAACTTGTTTTAAGTTAATGCTTTTTTTTGGACATGTGAGGCTTAATGCAATGAGGTGGACCTCGGCATAAAAGAAGTGCAATCACTAAGAAACTGTGCAATGCAGTATGTGTAACGCTACATGGATGCATGCTAAATTTAAAATAAGTGCTGAAAGCATGCTCGGTTTCTTTGCATTCTTACATAATAAAAGTCATTCTCCTGCCCCCCCCCCCCCCCCCCCGCCCGCGGACCCAT
>VXBZ01005007.1:226727-322601 GCA_013399135.1 Heliornis fulica | reverse complement strand
TAGCTCTTCGGAATACTGCAACTTTGGAAAAAGTTTGCCAAATATTTTTTCCTTTTTGTCTGTGTTTGTGTGCAGGTCTTATCCAGCCAATCCCAAGGAATAGCCAGTTCTTCCAAAATTATTTTAACAATAATTTTGCAAATGATGCAGACAGACCATACAAATGTTTCTATTGCCATCGAGCCTATAAAAAATCTTGTCATCTTAAACAACACATCAGGTAAAATGTGTAAAAAGAAAGGAATTGCATGTAATAAATTAATGGGAAAGCATGAAATTTATATAGTATTTGTTGAAAAAGACCTCATTTTTATCATCACTAAGTAGTGAACCAGTGATAATTGATATTTCTGGTAAAGTTGGAGGTGTCTTTGAACTAATTCATACCTCTGTGCAATCCTAGCAGTAGAAGTTGGTTTAATGTGAAGTTTAGCTTATTGACAATTGGACTCCTTCAAAATTAGCCAGCTTGGCATGTGAACTCCTGTCATAATTTTGTAATCGCAAACTCCAAATCTGCTTTGTAACTGATGTCTTTTGAGAAGAAAATTAACTTTTTGTTTTGCATGCTGTTTTGTGCATACTAAACCTAAAAGAATTTAGGCTTTCATTGTAATCAATAAATGTTCTTGGAGATAATTGTTTTTGCTTGAAGTTTAGTTTAAGTTCCATATAGTATGTGTTTGTTACGACCATGAGGTTATGGAATCACAGAGAATTTTAGGTTGGAGAGTAAGCAGTGGAGATAAGTGATCCAACCTTGTTTTCAAAAGAAAG
The DNA here is from genome assembly GCA_013399135.1 of Heliornis fulica. Lineage (NCBI taxonomy): Eukaryota > Metazoa > Chordata > Aves > Gruiformes > Heliornithidae > Heliornis > Heliornis fulica. Next base: position 321,824 of record VXBZ01005007.1, on the reverse strand, counting down.
ACTAACTTCAAAGTCAGATCAGGTTGCCCTTTTACAGGGAGTGAGCTTTGCCTGTTATCAAACATTGCTCCCTGATTTCTAAACTATGAATGACTGGAGGGGAAAATAAATAAATAAATTAAAACACTCAAAGATTACTAGGACCTTTTCCAAACTGGCAGGTGGAAATCTTGTTTCTGCAATGTAAGCTCTGTACTGCTTTCTCACTCTCTAATTCAAGTAATGCTAAGTTCCTCATGGACTCCTTACAAATCAAGTTCTGTATTGGTGGGTTCTCAAACTGGTTTGATGCAGTTCTTGTTTTCTAGGTGCTTTTTTAGTGGGGGGAGGGGATGTCTTGCAATATTACATCTCTCTTGTAATATTCTACCTAGATTTCCCTAGATTGTCTTTCATAGACATGAGCAAGTAGAATTGATTTAAATAATTTTAAATTAGCATTGCTGGGCTGAATCATTACCATCTTCATTGTTCTTCTTTGAAATAGTTGATTTTAATTCTTTTACATGTGTCTATTTTCTTGAAGAGAGCACGACAGTGTTAGTTACCATTGCAGTGTAAGTTGCCACTGAAGAAAGAGGCACTTACCTACCTAAAGGTGGCCTGAATATAAGCTAAATGCACGCATATTGTATTGAAGCATATATAGTTTATGTAGTTTATAGTTTTATTTTGATTCCTAATTGTTCAACTTTAATTTGTGTTAGAGAAATGTAGCTGACTAATTTATCTAGGATTAGGAGTTTTTTAACAGTTTTTTTCAGGATCCTTTGGATAGTAATTGAAAGTGTTATAATTACACAGAACATGAACAGCTTATTACTTAAACAATAAGTTTACGTGCAATGGATGCTCCTTTTTTCTTTTTTTTTTTTTACTTGTCATATTTTGTGTTTGAAAATTCTGTTCTTTAAAAATCTCTGCTGGAATTCATTCTGCTATTGCTTATACACATATTCAGCTCAGGATAATTCTCATTAATGGTCTCATTACTGTTTTTCCTCTGCTTTTGTCTCTGTTTTTCTTCTCCCATACTGAAAACACGAATGGGTGCTGGGGGTACCAATCTCTTGCCACTGTGCTTCTTTCTGATTGATCTTTACAACAAAGCACCGAGCCAACCTCAATTTAGTTTGGCTTTCTTTGAGGCTTTTGTAGAGGAATTAAAACTTCTCTTTTTTTTCCATGTTCATTCTCCATAAGTTGTCATTGCTACAAATAAATTATTAGACTTCCCACTTAAGTGGCCAGACTCTCCTTCACCTAATGTTGCTCACCATTGCTTAGGCAGTTTGTTTCCTTCTCTGAAACGGCGAAGTTTGAAGCCAGGTTATTTCAATAGAGCAGTGACCAAACAGTGTGTTCGGTTTTAGCACAGGCACACCAAAGATACCCTACAGCTGATTTCCATAGGTGTCTATTGCTACCAAAACAGTAGTATTGGTATCTGTCACAATTCTTTACTAAATTCTAAATTTACTGTAGCATGTGATCATAGAATTCTAAGGCTGCTGTAATCATAAGCCATCCCTAACTTCTCTCAATTGTCTTAAATCCTTCTTTTGTCTCCCATTTACTAGTATTCACATTGCCTTCTCTGTCGAGGTTTAGCCCTAGCCAGGAGCTGAGCGTCACTCAGCTACTCCCTTCTCCCCCAACCCTTGGTGGGATAGAGTGAATTGGAAAAGAAAGGCAAAACTTGTAGTTAGGGGTAAGCTTAACAGAACACAAAAGATGGAAAAATAACAATAGTACTAATAAAATAATATACAAAGTGGGTAATATGCAATCCAGTTTGCTCACTGCCTGGAACCTGATGCCCAGCCCTAAACAGCCACCTCCTCCCAATTATATATACGGAGCATTATGTCATAGTGTCAGTTATCCCTTTGGCTAGTTTGGGTCAGCTGTCTTGGCTGTGTCCCTTCACAACTTCTTGCAAAAACTAATATGATCCCAGTTAAAACACAGGATGCTCTTCTGGGACGCTACAGTTGTAACCCTTAAAACTCTTGCTGTGCTCTGCTCCCATTTCTAACCTGTCCTTCAGTCAGGTTTATCAGTCTTGTCCTAAAGGGAAACTCCTCTAGCACATTTGGAAGGAAGGGTCTGGGAAGTGGTATGTGTTGATAGTTATAGTTGATGTGTTGAGAGTGTATTACTTTCACACAGCAGTTTGAAAGTTGCCTAAGTTAGTCTTTTAATAACTTTGTTAAATCTTATGTTAAACTTCTAAATCTGACTCCCATTCTCTCTTTAAAAGGTCACATACTGGTGAAAAGCCATTTAAGTGCTCTCAGTGTGGAAGAGGTTTTGTGTCAGCTGGAGTTCTGAAAGCACATATTAGAACACACACTGGATTAAAAGCTTTTAAGTGTCTTATATGCAACGGGGCCTTCACTACTGGTGGTAGCCTCAGGCGACATATGGGGATACATAACGACCTTCGACCATATATGTGTCCATATTGTCAAAAAACATTCAAAACATCACTGAACTGTAAAAAACACATGAAGACTCATAGGTATGTTTTCAATTTTATATTAATCCTTCAGTGTATTTCAGAATCCTTTCCTTAAAGTTACTTGGTAAGGCAGCTTTGCTCTGTGGCAAATGCTAGTAATTGAATAAGGATGTTTGGTTTATGGGTAGAAAATACTTAAGTAGCTTTGAAGATATAGTAAATTACTGTCTAAAATAACAAATAAATTGTTCACGCAAATCTATAGTACAATTACTGTCTAACCAAAATTGTAAAAAGACCTTCTTACCTTTCTTTGCAGATACGAACTTGCACAGCAACTTCAGCAGCATCAGCAGTCTGCTTCCATAGATGATTCCACGGTAGATCAGCAGAGCATTCATGTTTCTACACAGATGCAAGTGGAAATTGAAAGCGATGAGTTACAGCAGTCAGAAGCTGTTGCGACAGATCAGCAGGCTATTTTAGAGTTAGATCAGCAGCCAGTAGTAGGCACAGAAGAAACAGCGCTAGAACAACAGTTGGCTGATCAGCCTTTAGAGCAGGATGAGGGTGAGTATTTGAAATATGGTAAGGTTTATAATGAGGTAAGTTTACAAATACTCAAATAACTTTTTATTCAGACATTTATATGATTTGGGTTCAAGACAATGGAAGTAAACTTGAGAAATACATGGACTAAATGCTAACTACTATAATATATTGTGCAATTTCTTGCTTTCATTAGTGCTAACTGTTAAAAGTATAAAAAAGTGTAAGGTTTGTACCGTTTATTTGAATCAAAATCACTAAACAAACATACACAAAAATAATACTGCATACACAAAACATTACCATATTACCTCTGTTATTAATAAAAAACTATTGCTATATAGTCTACTTAGGAAGTTAGACCTGTGGGAGGATGTTTTATATACTTAGCCTATTAGTAATAGTGGAACTAAGTATTTTGATTTTTGCTTATTTGTTCATGGTGTAATAAGTTAGCAAGTGAAACAGAGGAGTAGGAATAAAGCCTAAAAAGAGCAAAGAATTAAGTACCTATTCAGCTAATATTTTCTGATTATTTTAATATTAATTTTTAATATCTTATTGCAGTAAAAATTCAAATTACTATAAAATTTGGGGGGTTTGGAAACAACTAAATTATCCAGGTATCCAAATAACTTCTTAATATTTTTTCTTTTGTTTCCTTTTTTTTTTTTCCCTTTTCCTCTTCTTTTTTTTCCCTATTTCAGATAGATTTGTGACATCCGAGCATGCTTTGCAGGAAAACATCACTCCATTTGAGCAACAATCTATAACACAGCAGCCATTTGATCAACAGGGCTTATCGCAAGGTCAGTAATAAATAAAGGTTTTTAAAGTAATCTTTATATATTTGTCTGTACAGCCTCACTGTGATAAAACATTTCAGAAATGGGCATCCACAGTCACGGTAATTGCAGTGCAGAGAATTTGCCAAAACTTTTCCTTAAATGAGTATTTTAAAGCTGTATTTGGTAGAATATTTTGAATATGTGGATATTAAATAGGTTTTGCTTTTATGAACCAATGTGTAGCCATTACGGTGTAAAGTCTATAGTCAGGAATTTCATCTTTGTGTGTTTTGAAATTGCTGAAATACTCATGCTGGTAACATGAGATGATTCAAAACACAATGTAAGATTTGAATGAGTAGCTTCTGGGATTCATTTTGGAAAAAGAAAGTGCAAAATACCATATAAAAATCTTTCACCTAATCACAGCAGTTTGCTTTTGTACTTTATAAAGCCACATAAGCAACAAATTTAAGAGATTATAAACTTCTAGGAACTTTAACAAAAATTGCTTTAACAATCAAAATACTGAGAAATGTATCAACGATTATGTAACCTGCAGAGAATGAAGAAATGACTGTTTCTTTGCTTTTGATGGCTAGACTTCTTGAGTTACTGCTTGATATGAAGCCACTAGTTTTGTGTTCGGTTAGGGGAGGAGGGGGCAAGGAAGGGAGTGAGGTATCTTCAAGAGAGATTAATTAGTTTACATTGAGAAGAATACATCACTGGCTGACCAGTTGATCTCTTCCTCCTTTTTTCTCACTCCATCAAATAAATTTGTATTTATACAGCTGGTAACCAGTAGCTGGTATTGCACCTATTTAGACCTCTCTGTTCTTGATTTTATTCCCTGATTAAATGTATAGTGTCTATTGTAAAAAAGTAATTGACTATTCTAAGTTGCGTGACACCTGTGAAGAAACAGTATGGTTTGTTGCCAGTTTTAATTCTCTAGGTTGTGCTGCTTTGTGTGTAACTGAGACAAGAAATTTAATCTCCACCTTTATTAAACAAGGTTGAACCAGGTCCTGTTAAAACACCATGGATTATTTTGTTGGTTACCTTTTACAGTTTTCCAAATGAATGAAAAGAGACTACAGAAAAAAAAAGTGCAACCTTTCACTCTTGTCACTTTCAAGAGTGGTGATTTTTGTTTGATTTTTTTGTTACATCTGCTTTGAATTTGAAAATCCAATACATACATCTTGTTGTGTTACCTTATTTATGGTTTCTGTGTATGTGTATCTTCTTCATAAAATAAATACTGAGTACTGAGTGATTTCTAGGGCAGAAGGAAAACGCTTCTCACAAAACAATTTTTTCATCACCAGAAATATAGGCTGATCATCAATACATTTAAAAACTGGTGCAGAGAATCAGAGCATTTGTGGTGTGAGTTTTTTTAAGTCTCATTTGTATAAGATGTCTCCTATTCTACTTGGAATCTCATCCACAGATTCCCAACTCTTTGAAGTTTCCTTGAAGATCCTGGAGCCCTTCAAAATTTTTGAATTTCAGGTAGGTAAGCATTTGCGCGGATGCATGCGTTAAATTGGTCGACCCTCTCCCTATGTCTGCATCTGTGCTTCATGCTCCTAATTTCTTCTTCCTATCAGCAAGGCAGAATAATAAAGCTTAAATAATTATCCCCTTTTTTATCCTTGATTTGTATAGGCTGTATTGTTAAAGTATTTTTTTCTTGGTGTTTATTAATAAAACAATGCAGGAGTTTAAAAGAAACTCAGTGGGTTTTTTGATTTTTCTTTTCCCTTTTTTAAAGAAAAAAAAATCTATGCCTTTCAAACAAATGAGGCTGATCTCCAGGTCTGCAAAGATCTGTCAAAACTCTTCTTTCAGGTTTGTTCTTAATACTTCCATAGAATTTCTGGTTTATACAGATAGATTTTCTTCTTGATATGTTCCGACTTGTAAAGAGGTGCAGATAGTAAGAGGACGCTGCTGTATCATAATCTGTTATTCATTTGAGATAGATTTAAAGATTGAGGGAAAGGACTTTAGCTTTCTTTGTAGTTTATGTACTCTGGGATCTTCATTTGAGGGCTTCTTAGTGAGCTAAAAACAAGCAAATAGATCTTTTATAAAAAAATAACCTTATTGAAAATTATCTGTCATCAAATGTATTTTCATATAGATTATGTCCCCCTTTTATTCCTTTAAAGTCACCTTTGAACATGGTTGAATGTTAGTAAATCAAATAGTGGTGATATTGTGATGTTGAAAAACTACATGAAGTCCAAATACTGTTATTCTGTAGCCCATCAAAATACGCCCTTACCATCACGCTGATGTTTTGCTTTCCTACGGTGCTCATCTGCAATCTCAGGACTTGAGTTCTGACTTTTCCAGTAACTGATTCCAGTCTGTACTGTTGAGATGGTTGCTGAGGAAGCAAACTGGCAGAACATTTAATTGCTGGTGACTGACACCCTCCCCAGCCCCCCTGAGGTGCACATGCAAATGTGTTTGTAATGATGGAATTCAATGATCTGTCACTGAAAACATCCAAGTTTTGTCTGAAATACTTTGTTTGCTATGAACTGTCACACTGTTTTCTGATTGTCATGTGCAAGACAACTTCCCTCTAGGAAACTGATTTCCAGATTCTTTCAGTAACTTCTGTTACTGGAGAACAGGTTGGGTGATGTCCTAAAGCCAAGGAAAAGCAAGCAATGCAAACAAGTATTGTACTGAAATGACAAAAAGTCTGATTCCAAGCTCAGGGGACTTTGTAGTAAGAGACAACACTCCATGGCCTTTATTGTATAGAGCTTAAAGTGCTCTCATCTCTTTACAGACTAAGTAAAAGCTTCTGAGAAACAAGAGCAGAAAAATAAAGATCCTGAAATTTATTTCTGTCTGCCTCAGACTAAGATTCTAGGTTTTGGTGTTTGGTTTGTGGGGTTTTTCATGCTGTTTTGTAGAAATGGTATGGTAGTACCACATGGCTTTAGCATGCAAAATTGTCAGATCTTTTTAAAATTTTTAGTGGAAATTGACCACTGTATAGGTATTAAGCAAAATGGGAATGCATCACATACATTCTTGTTACAGCATTGGTGTCTATTTGTTCCAGTACTACTTTCAGAACTAGTCTTTTTTCTTCAGGTCATCCTAGAATATCTCTTAATTCAGAAGTTTTCCTCCTGAGCATTTTGTTGCATGATCCTGGGAAATTTTTCAGGATGTCAATAATTGCTTTCATTAACACACTGTGAAGTGAAACAGGCTGAGTTGGAAGGGATCCATAAGGACCATCAAATCCAACCTCTAGCTCCACACAGGAACAGCTAAGTCAGAACATGGGACTTAGTGCATCGTCCAGATGCTGCTTGAACTCAGTCAGGCTTAGTGCTGTGACCACTTCCCTGGGGAGCCTGTTCAAGTGCCCAAACACCCCCTCATAAATGATATAGTAATTTCCTTTTTTCCTTCTAAGTTAGAAAAAAATACTTTAAAAAAAAACCCTAACAAACAAACATTTTGGTTTCTTATATACCTGTTTCTTTGTAAACTTAATAGTTACATCCCCTTTTTTTTCATATATATATAGGGTGTAGAAGTGGCATCATTTCTGCTTCAGTTTCTTGAGGCTTGGGTTTTTGTGTTCTCATCAACTAACTGTAGTGGGAATACCATTTTTCCATAAAGGTGCTTTTAAAATGTATTTGAAAGTAAAAATTAGCAGCCACCTTACCACCATAAAGCTTTGTATTGCTATTCTTCAGGCTGCTTTTTTATTCTGACATTTTGCTAATTGAGGGTGCAAGGTTCAGCTTGTTGAATCTTTTTATTCTTGTAATCTTGGTAGTTCTAGGAGAGAAAATATGATACAGGTTTCAGCCTCAGCTTTGATGATAAGTTACAACCTTCCTAATAATGCTTTCAAGATTTGTTTATATTTGTTAGCTTTCATTCTATCCTGTAAAGCAATAGTGTACAAGTAAGGTTGTTTTCTATATTGCTAGTTTTATTCTGTTGTGAAAAGTGTCTTTTGGTAAAACTGCTTAAACTTAGCATCCTGCTCTTTGATACACTGTAATTCTAAACATTCTTTAAGCATTGCTTTTTGGCCTTTGATACTCTGATCACCTGATGTGGGTTTGTTTCTACCCTGTTTTCATAATCTTTACCCTTTTTGTCCAATAAAGGCAAACTGCACAGAAATAGTAAAAATGCTGCCCTTACTTTAATTACTAGTAATTGTGATTTCATTTTTTCCTACATAGCATTTATTTATTTTAAATATTAGAACTGTTAGGGCTTAGAGGGGTTCATAAAAGGGCATCTCTAATAACATTAAAAAAATGCAATTTGAGAGATGCTTCCTTGGTTTCTGAATCATTGATACTATAATTTATTTCATTCACTTAGAAATTAAGATCTGGTGTTTCACAAGAACAGAACTGGATAAAATTTTCAAGTCTTTAGACTGGAAAGGTGATAAAAATATGCTTACTTTTTACTTTGCAGTTTGCCTTTGAGAGGCTCTTTACTATTATCTAAAGAGTGGGCATATGTGGAGGAGATCCAAAGTAGGAGAAAATGGGGTTACTCTGCCAGAAACTGGAGTTCTCCTATTGGGTCATCTCCTCCACTCACCCGCCATCCTCCCCACTGAGCTTTGCATCCTTGTGATCGGCTTCCAGTGTAGTTAAGGGAGCGTGGTACCAACATGGATAAAGGGAGATGGGTCAACCTGTTTGACACATGCATGCTTACATACAAGAAATTCAAAATTTCAATGGCTCTAAGGTAATTGTGACATCCCGAAGAAACTTCAAACAGTGTTTTTCTGTGGAGGAGGTTTTCCAATAGAATTCCAGCTAATGGTAAGTAACCCTATTCTGCATATTACATAGATCCCAGAAGCATTTGTGTATTTTGCTACTCACCAGTGAAGAATATGTAACGAGTATTACTGTATGGTAATACTACTTAATCACTTTTGAAAGTAGTCTTCAGAAAAGTGTGGTGTTACTCAAAGTCCAGTTCAGTGTATTTTCCAGGTTTGTGACTGTTTCATTTCTGGCAGGTTTTACAGTGGGTGACAGCTACAATCAACAGACTCAATTTCCAGCTGTACAGCAGCTGCAGGATTCAAGCACACTTGAATCTCAGGCTCTTTCAACCAGTTACCATCCACCAGCTCTTCTTCAGGTTCCAAATACAGATGCTATTAATGTAGTAAGTACTGCTGGAAGGCGGAATTCCTTGTTCTGTGTTCAGTTGTGATGTTTTTATAAGCCACTTCATTAGAGATTATGTAAACTGAGAATTCAGAAAAGTTTCGTGATTTCTGGTTTTAGATGGCTTATATTTAACTACTGGAAAATAAAGGGGTAGGGGTAGGATAAGTGCCCTGGCTGCATGCTTATTAGAGTTGTATGTTTTGGTGCTTTATGCTTAGAAAAGGATATATTTCTATAAAGTTTGATCATAAGCCTAAAACTAAGGAAAGGAGCAGTTATTGTAAAATAATTTTACGTTACTGCACTATATTCTCTAGTAATTATTTAATACCTATTGATATAGATGTGATCACTCAGAACGAAAATAGCATTAAAACTGTGTAGTATCGTTCATAGAGCTTGCATATTGCTCTGTCTGATGTTCTTTCATGGTTCTTACCTGGTTTAATTTGTAATAGAGCTTAATTGCTAAAAGTACAGTTTTAATGTAACTTTGATGGTCGCAGTATGTAGCAAGAAGATCTGTAGTAATGTGTTTACCATAATGACTTGTATGAAATAGTGCTTGTTTGCATGGGGCAAATGTCTGACAACTGAGGTGAGTTTTAGGATCTGGAAGAGTTTGATTAATTCAGCCTACAGGCTTTAGGAGGTTTTTTCTCTTCAAATCTTACACCATGCTGTCATTTTTAAGGGTTATTCTGTGGTTGTTCTTGCTTAGAGGGAAAACCTGTACAAAAAGAAGTGAAGTCTGTCAAAACCACTGCATTTTTGCCAATCAGTGTGGGGCTTGTAGGGTTTAACACTGGCTGCACTAGTGTTAAATTTAACCCCTCAAACACCAGAAAATTTACAAGATTCAAGACACATTTTTTACTAGATTTGCTGTAAAAGCATCATATTGTCCATTGATAGTGATTTGGTAGGGGCATGTTTTGCTCCTCCTCACTGTAATTCTTACTCATTTCTTGTAAAAAAATTATGAAAGCATCACTTGGATTACTTGTATATACTGTAAATGCTGTGACATTGCTTATTTGTGTGACTTTTTCAGTATTGTGTTATTGAAATTTACTTGAGGCTTTGGTTTCTAGACTACTCGCTTGATACAAGATCAGTCATCACAAGAAGAACTTGAATTGCATACCCAACGGCCTCATTTTCTTGAGGATAATGAAGATCAAAGCAGGCGTTCATATAGGTTTGTCACACTTTCAGGTTTTGTCACAGAGTTTCCTAAATCTTTTATGATAAGTAATTGCATGCAACTAATTAAAATAATTTTCCTGTAATAGATGTGAATATTGCAACAAGGGTTTTAAGAAATCCAGCCATTTGAAGCAACACGTGCGATCGCATACTGGTGAGAAACCTTATAAATGCCAGCTCTGTGGCCGTGGCTTTGTTTCCTCAGGAGTTCTTAAGTCACATGAGAAGACTCATACAGGTAACAGAGTGTACCAGCTCTATAGTAGCTTGACTCACTTTTGGGTTTTGTAAATGCCCTGTATAAGAAAACCTAAACAAATGTCATTCTACTTATTTGTTTTTGTTGCTTTAAGGAGTTAAAGCATTCAGCTGTAGCATTTGCAATACCTCCTTCACAACTAATGGCAGCCTTAGGAGGCACATGGCAACTCACTTGAGCATGAAGCCTTACAAGTGCCCGTTCTGTGATGAAAGCTTTCGAACAACTGTTCACTGCAAAAAACATATGAAAAAACATCAGGCAGTCTCCTCAGCTGTAGCAGCAGCTACAGAAACAGGAGGAGGAGGTAAACTATTTTGTTTTTACTCTTACGGTTCTTACTACAAAACGAGTACAAATGTTTCAGTAGCTTACTGTTATAGCATTCATGTAGTGTTAGAAATTAGCCTTCCAGCATGGATAATGTCTCTGTTCACAGCCACTATTATGTAAATTGTTTAAAGAAATCGGTTTTCTATGAGTAGAACATTTTTTGTCCTAAATTACATATACCTACATTTAATGATTGTAAAAATAAGAGTAATAAAGCCAAATTAATTTTAAATAAATAGACACGAGCATTTAGACTTGTGAAAGAGATCTAAGTCCAGTCATGTAATAAATATAGTAGCTATGTGTTTGGTAATAAAACCGCCTATTTTTGCAATTTCAGTTACCGGATTGAACTAAGATGTGTATGTATGGTGTTTTGTTTTTTTTTTTTTTAATAGTTACATGTGTTGAAGATGATGATGAGAACTCTGAAAGAACGTCCAGAAAATCTCGTCCTGGTGTCATAACTTTTACGGAAGAAGAAACAGCAGAACTGGCAAAGATCAGACCTCGAGAAAGTGCTACTGTATCAGAAAAAGTTCTTGTCCAGTCTGCTGCAGAGAAAGACAGAATTAGTGAGATCAAAGATAAACAAGCTGAACTGGAGGCAGAGCCCAAGTATGCCAACTGTTGTAGCTATTGTCCCAAAAGCTTTAAAAAACCCAGTGATTTAGTCAGGTAAGGAATCAAAAGTTTTATGTGTTTTCAGTTTTCTAAATAGTTTGCCAGAACCTTAACAGTTATAATGTTTTTATGCCTAAACTGAAGTTTGACATACATTTTTTTGTTTTCAGAACAGTTTAAAAATGTGTCAAAATGTTCTAAATTCTGAATATGACTAAACTAGCCTTTTCATATATTTTTCCTGAAGTGTTAAAAGAATTAATATGAAGTCTTAGAATAAAATGTTTTCTTGCTATATGACTTACATATAAAAACATGTAAAAATCCATTTGAAAAATGGCACATGCTTAAATCATTGTCTTTACCAGTTCTACTTAATGTTACATTAACATAAGTGTTCAATTCTGGAACTTATTTTACATCTTACAAGTTTTATGTCAGTTTGTAAGAAATAGAAATTCACATGTGTTTGTATTCTGGAATTATTAGACATGTCCGTATCCATACTGGAGAGAAGCCGTATAAGTGTGATGAATGTGGAAAGAGTTTCACTGTCAAGTCCACTCTGGATTGTCATGTTAAAACACACACAGGTCAGTAAGGTTTTCTTTGTTTAGAAACCAGTTACTTTCTTGACGCTGTTTTAACTAAAGATTTTGGAGGGAATGATGTTTCACTGTGATCTAAGAAATGGCATTCTGAATGGCAGTGCTAGGTGAAATCTAGTGCTAACTGCATCGTCAAATAAATGACAGGATGTTTTTTATAAACCATAATATTACAGTATTTATCATTTGGATTATAAAGCAGTCGTAGTCATAGCTCATGGAAAAAAAAACTATGTATGCACATATAATAATTTATCTAATTAGCTAAGCAGGGATTTGATCACATTCCTCAGTTCAAGCAGTTTGCAATTATCCTTAACGTACTTTTCCAACCCGTTTGTGCTGGTTTAGAGGTAAACCGGCAGGAAAAATGGACCCACCACAAGAGAGATTATAAGTCAGAGTTACAATTTAATGAAAGATATTACCATACAAACACTGACACAAAGAGAACAACCTGCTTTCAACTCACCAAAACCCAGCAGTAAACCCAGTGTCCCAGGNGTCATGGGGTATGGTTGGACCATTGATGGCCCATTAGCACCCACGCCCCCTCAGGCTGAGTGTGAAGGTGCTAACGACTTCCTGGACAACTGTTGCAAATGGTCCATTATTCTTGAGGAATGAATAGAGGGTGTAGAATACACAGCCTTGATCACCCCCACACAGTGATAACCGGTGTCTCTTGCTGAACTAGGACACCGTTGTTCATCCTCTCTACTGCACTGTGGTTTTTACTAGCTTACATCCTCACTCAGGTGCTTAAAGAACTCCCTTGCTGAATTTTAGCCTTGTGAAAGTTGTCCGTATGCCCTTTTTGTTTTCAGTCTTATAACTGTTTTTCTTCAATTTGTCAAAGGACTCGGTCCTTTCATCCTATGACAGCAGTTTTTCTAAGGTCCTTTCATATAAAACCAGTATAAAACTCCAAAAAATCCACATGTAGTCTTGTCATTGAAAGTCTGATCTCCTTCAAAGAGCTCTCATAGATTTGTGAAGTGTAACTTTCACTATAAAAACCACATCAGATTTTCTCTGTTATAATATCTTGTGGAATTTCTTTTATAATTAGTTCAGCTTTGGATGAATATGAAGTGGTAACTGGAGTGTAGTTTCTGCCTGGATCCCTTTTCAGAGAGCTGTTTTAATGTGTGGCAGCACCTACAGCTAATAGTTCATTGGTTTTATGTTGGGCCATATCTACTGTATTTAAATAAACAATTAAAAAACCCCACAGCTTGGTTATCAGGAACTTCCCTAGCTAGCAACAATTCAGTCTGAAAAGCTACGGTTCTCCTCCTCTGCAAAAGAACAGCTTTCCTGCAGCCCACATCTGCATTGCCTTACTGGTTCATGTTATACTTGGGCTCCTCGTTCTCCATTATTTGAAACAGAGCGTTGTCAGAAGTTAACTTGATTTTGTTGAATAAAAAGGGACAACAGTTTTAGGGTTTCGTAATTTAAATCTGTAAGCTGAAGTAGACTGACTTGTAATTCAGGAATTTTGATGTGAGGTGAGATTCCTGTGTAGATTGAAACTAGAACTCGGTACTGGGAATCATAGGCACACACTGGGTTTGTGGCTACCAACTGGCAATGGCTAATATCACCCAAGTACAGTAGTGTGGTCTGAGCTGGAAGTTGAGCTGACTTTGTTTCAGGGTTGATACAATAGTTTTCCATATAAAAGCAATAACTTAGTCACACTTAGTACTATTTTCTTGTGTAAGGCCCGAGAATTTCAGGAGTTATAGTGGGTTTTCAGCTAAGAGTGGCACATTTTCTGTCAGATATTTATATTATGGGTTTTGTGAATTGCACAATTACACATATGGTTAATGAAACACACTCCACAGTTAATTTTGTTTTGTAGTATATTAAAAACTCTGAGACCAAGAATTTTTTTTCAAATCCTATGCAATATGAAAGGAGAGCAGGGAAGGACGACTATATAGTTCTAGACTAGATTTCTGTACTTCTAGTTAACTTCAACTTGGTTGATATTTCATTTTAGAATATTATCTTACAAATTTTGTTAGTTTTTACTTGTAGTCCATTAATGCTAATCAGTATTGAGGTAAAGTCTGAAGTAGAAGAGTAAGTACAGAGCCTGTATTTTTTTTAAAAAACCAAACTGTTGGTACACCGCTGCTGGTTTTTGGAGGTTGTATAATTTATCTTTCTATTTTTTAAAACCTTTTCAGGTCAGAAGCTGTTCAGCTGTCATGTTTGCAGTAATTCTTTTTCTACAAAAGGGAGCCTAAAAGTCCACATGCGTCTGCATACAGGAGCAAAGCCCTTTAAATGCCCACACTGTGATTTACGGTTTCGCACTTCAGGACGCAGAAAAACCCACATACAGTGTCATTATAAGCCAGAGCCAAAGAAAGCTAGGAAACCTGTCTCACGTACTTCAGCTGAGGGGCTACAACCAGTCAGTCTTCTTAATTCATCCTCAACGGATCCCAATGTTTTCATCATGAATAACTCTGTTTTGACGAGTCAGTTTGATCAGAATTTACTTCAGCAAGGACTCGTGGGCCAGGCTATCCTGCCTGCTTCAGTGTCAGGTAAAAAATGGTTGACTTTTTGGTGGTGGTGTTGAGATCAAGTACTGAACTTTGTTTTGTAATAGAGTTCAGAAAGTCACGTGAAACACTACTTCCAAACAGGTAGAGGCTCATACCGAATTCATGATTCGGTGCAGGGTGGTGAAAGAAATTTATTTATTTAAGAATGGTGGTGAAAATGTATGCAACTCAAGATCTAAAAAGATCTCTACAGTTCTGCTGTGGTGTTACACTGTAAAAAGGAAGAAAATACAGATAACTGGTAGCTGTGGTACTTTTATTCCTTTTGGTCATACTCTTTTTCCTTTTCTTAAAAAAGAAAGATGAAAAACAGTTATTCTGTAAGCTTTCCAATCCATAAGATTTATTATTTTTTTAATTCAAGCAGTAGCTTATAGAGCAAATAATTAGAAATACTAATTATGATTATATACATTCTCATACTATTATTATTATTCTAATTATAATATACCTAATTACAAATACTAATTATTTGCTCTATGGTCTAGGAATTAAAAATACTAATTATTTCCATAAATTACAGAAAAAATTTTTTAGTGCACATGCTGTGTTGTACATGTGTACTTATTGGTCCAAAATAGAAAGGAGAAAACTCACAGTGCAAAACAAAAAAAAAAAACCAACCAAAAAAACCCCAAGAAAACACTTCAGATGTAAGAAAATCTATTAGTATTGACATAAATGCCAGGGATCTGAAGTCGTACTGATTTTCAGTGGCTAGAGCTGCATTAGCACATGAAATGTGTCACAGAAGATTGTTTGACTTCGTGGCCTGCTGGTGCTGAATGCCCAAGATGCTTCATGCTGTAAGTAAATAGCCTTTTGAGAATAAGAATGATCCTTGCAAATTTCTAAATGGATCTCAGGAATTGCTGGTGTAAATGCTAGCTGACGCACAGGCACAGGGATGTTTTTAAGAGCAGAATAGTAATCAGGCGTCTGGAAACATTCCCTGATACTATTAAATTGTCTACTTAAATTGAGGCCTGTCACTTCAGAAAGTGAGATTTAATTTTCTGTGCTGCTTTGGCACTTTTTTTTAGTACTTGTATATGATTTTGAAAGTATGCATGCAAATTCAGTGATGTGTATCTCGTATATAACTATAGCCATTCCAGCTTACATGATTCGATCTAAATTGTTGTCCAAAACCAACAATCTGTTCATCGTTCAGAAGATGCTGGTAACTGTTGTTTGAAGGCATGGTTTGTGATAATTTTGTGATTTAAAAACTGGTGTTTGCTTGGATTTTTGAATGAACACAGTAATGAGGAGTCTTTAGCATGTTCCAATGTCCTAGAGAGAGGAGGGAAACATCTTAAATCATGATTAATGATTAGATTTTTTTGCCCAAACCGAGTTTTTCTTGAGTACACTGTAAAGCAGATTGTGCAAAAGTATTTTGGAGAGGGAAAGGAGGGACAGATGGATGGATTTTTTTTGTTTTTTTGTAAGCATCAGCTAAAGAGACTGATCACACTGAATTTGTTTGGGAAGAAAGTATGTCAAACACAAAGTGACTTTTTCCTTCTATTCTGGTCAAGACTGCTTGTAGAGATGGTCTAGTCACCTTTTGACATTAGGAGCTTTGTAAGAAGCCTTCATTTCCACCCACATAAGCATGTAGGATGATTTTGGAAACCTGGAATGTGTGTGTTGTGCAAAAATATGTTGGTAGCTTGGCTGTGTCTGTTCAGAGACAGAATATACAGACCGTGTTTGAGTGCTGCTTGCATTTAGGCACAGCTCACTGTTGAAGGAAATGTATAACAAGTTTCTCCAGGTTTCCAAAGTTACTTCGGAGTGGTTCTTGTTTTGCAAGATTCTAGCTAGTGTTTAAATAATAACAATGTTTAAAGCTTCATCAATTCTGTGTAAATTTAAAGTAGGCAACCATCTACTTCAAATTATTGGGATAAAAACATGTTTTCGTGTGTATAGCTTTTGTATTGATTTAATTTATAAAAATAAGCTAAAAGAGGCAATCAGTAATGATAAAGAAAAACATTGTAATATGACTGTTTTCTTTGGTAGCTGGAGGTGACTTAACTGTATCCTTGACAGATGGTAGCTTGGCCACTCTTGAAGGAATACAATTGCAACTTGCTGCTAATCTAGTTGGACAAAATGTTCAAATTTCTGGAATAGATGCCACCAGTATTAACAACATAACGTTACAGGTGGGTTGCTCACAGTCTCTTGCTTTTAATGTTAAAGTCATTTTGAAGGCTGAAGGAAGTTTAAGGAGCGTATTTAATTCTGGAAGAGTTCCCTTAAATAGAGTGAGGACATACTGTGCTCTATCAGTTGTAACGTGTTAGAAGACTGAAAGAATAGATGCACAGTGAGGTTTTCTGGTTTGGTTTCTTTCTCCTTCAGTTTTTTTAGGGTTTTTTTTTTTACCCATTTGGAATTCTGGCAAATGACTTTAAAATCTGTAATGGTTTTTTTCTTTAAATTGCATTTTATCTTTTCGCTTTAAAAGCATTTTAGACTAAAATTCCCCTCCCAACTTCCCCAAAATAACCCTCTTGAGCAGCAAACCAACCCAAATTACTGCACAGAATGTTCTTTCCTTTAACATAAGACACCTGCATTATTTGGTAAGCTTTTAATGTTTGGATTCACAATTTAAATTCCCATTGAGCTTGTAAAATGAGCAGCAGAAAAGGGTGACAAGATTACATTAAAATTTATATTTGAAATTATGTGAAAGAATTGTTTTCCTGACCTTTGTGGTGTCTGATTAGTTTTACAGAATCATTGATATTGGCCTCTGAAGGTCAACAGGTCCTACCCTAAGGTCAGGGAAAGGACATCTTCAGAGTTGCATTGGGTTTTTCAGAGCCTCTCTACTCACAAATTTTTTTTAGTGTACAACAGAGAAAACTAGTTCTGTATTCCCCAGTCATCCCTAAAGAGCAAAATTTCTGTCTTTAACTGCCAAGAGCAGTGTTTGACTGTGAATGGGGACCTTAATCATCCCCAGGAGCTGAAAACACTTATTTCTGATACCAGTCTTCTCTCCACTCCCTGCCTTTTCACTTTCAAAAGCGTGAAGACAGTGATAAGTGTTACATGCAGCAGTAAGACAGTAAGGAATGGCAATGGTGTGGGTACCTGGCGCCCAGTGTGCTCGTATGTAACTGATCACAGTTTTCCAAGTGTTTTGTTGAGAGAAGGGAGGGGAGAATCTATAGGTGAAGCAGAATAGACTGTTTACTTGGTGACTTTTTTTTGAGATTTGGTATATACAGAAACGTAAAAAATAATCAGATTTGAAATTACTAATTATAAGTGTTAAGTATTATAGGTATATATTTATGCAGTGAATGCAAATTTTGGATTTACGTTGAGTATGCATTTAACCCACTTTTGCTGACTTCAGATTGATCAGATTGAAACCTTGCTTTTCAGATTGATCCGAGTATTCTACAGCAGACATTACAGCAGAGTAATTTACTTGCTCAGCAGCTAACTGGAGATCCCAATATGGCTCCACAGAATGCTTCCCTTCAGGCAACAGAAAACACAGTGCCAGCTAATGTGGTTATTCAGCCTATATCAGGCCTATCTTTGCAGCCCACGGTAACATCTGCTAACATGGCAATAGGATCCCTGTCTGAGCAAGAGTCTGTGCTCACAACCAGTGCAAGCGGTAAGCAGTGGCGGTAGTTCTATTGCATTTTTAATTTCTTAGTTTTACTAATGTTGTTACAGTGAGAATCACCCACCCCCACCCAACTACCTTATTTAATAAAATAAGTGTACAGTTCTTCTGTGAGCGCTTTCAGGAAATATTCAACTTTGTTACCAATTTTGAATGTATCTTTTTCACCTGGTGGACCATATATTGAAGAACATTTAGAGACTTTAGTAAAATAGAACATCTTTGTTCTTTGATCTTAACCTGAAGAGGAGTAAAATGGGTATGAAAAAAATGTATTCTTTTGAGTACAAGTTCAGCACCTTACCTTGGCTACGTCTTTTACAGTCTTTCAGAAAAAATATCATAGAATCACAGAACAGTTTGGGTTGGAAGAGACCTCAGAGACCACATAGTTCCAACACCCTGCCATGGGCAGGGACACCCTCCACTAGATCAGCTTGCCCAAAGCCCCATCCAATCTAGCCAGGAACCAGGGGCAGCCATAATGTATTAAATGCTTTAAAATGTTGTGGCTATTTTAAAGAAAGGTTCTTAATGGATGTTTTTGTTTTTGTTGTTGTTGTTCTGCTCACTTAATATTTAGGTGCTCAGGACATCTCTCAAGTCATGACTTCACAGGGTATGGTATCATCTTCAAATGGACAACATGAGATAACATTGACCATAAATAATTCCAGTTTGAGTCAAGTTCTAGCTCATGCTTCGGGTTCTACTACAACAAACTCATCAGGAAGTCCTCAAGAAATCACCCTTACAATATCTGGTTGGTATTTTAATTGTCTTTAATGGTACCCATATCCCCATTTTGTAAAATGGTTGTGCAGTAGCACTTGAGAATATTTTCACAGACCACAGCCTTTCTGTAGTGTAAGTTTTCATATTCATCAGCTCAAGGGTCCTGAAATCTGTGTTTGAGAACCAAGTATGTTTGTTTTGAAGATGCATGTTAAATCTGTTTCTCCATTTGTTCATAGTCTTGAGTCAGCAGGTGTTTATCACAGTGGCAGAGACAGTACAACCAGCTCTTACTTCCTTCCTGAGCCTCCTGTGGGGTAGTGCAAGTCCTGGGCAGTACTGGGACAGGACCAAGCAGGGCAGCTATTGAGGATGAGTTGGTTTAACCTAGATTTCTTTAAACCCCTGTGGAGCACATGTTCTAGTAGATATTCTGATCATTCTTAGAGGTGTACTATTCGGTCTTCATAAGTAATCAATACTTTGGGTCTCTCTGAATAAATTTAGATTAATTTTCTTACTGTCTCTAAGACATTGATTCTGTGTACGCTGTAAATATTTTTCTATTTCCCCTAAAGACAGTTTGTATTTTACATCATAACATTTCTTTAATACATCCAGTATAGTATTTAGTACTTTTATCTTTCCTTTACTTTTTGCTTTTTTTTTTTCTCATGTCTCTCTCCATTTTCTGTAACACATTTAGTATTTTCAAGTGTCATGACAATAATGTCTGTGTTAAGGTGTCAGGGTCCCACACTTAATGTTTTTCTGTTTATTAATGTTCACTCAACCAAGAAAAACAGAATATATATTTCAACAACTGATAGAACCTGCTTTCAGTTTCTGTATGTTCTGTGCTTGTTGAGTGGTCCAGAAAATTAACACCATGTGAAGTGATGTTTTTACAAAAGAGGATGTGTGCAGTGCAATTCATTATCCATGCAGTATATCCAAAAGAACCTGCATTTTAACCGTGAGCCTTTAGTTTCCTAGATTTTTAGTTTCATGAAGTTGGTGTCTTTATATTTGGTGTTTGTCTAAATATTAATAAATGCAAGTCTTATTCTAGATGTTAGTATCTAGAGGTGCATAATCCCATCTGCATCAAAAATTTGCTGAACCTCTGCATAAAAATCTGCAAGACTCAAAAACAGTTTTGTATTTCGGTTATATTTTCTGCTTTATTATTTTATAATCACTTGTTTGTACCTCTAAGTACAGTAGCAGAATAATGTTGAGACCTTTCCAGTTATAACAGGACTAATTTCTCTTCAGGCCAAGATCTTATTCAGCATAATTCTGGAAGCAGTGATCTGAATAGTGGCTTAAGGCTGACGGCACCAACCATCAACAGTCAGACTACAGGTGCTACATTAACTATAAGCAATGACCAGCTTCTTTCTCAGGGCACTTCATTAAATTCTCCAGGTATACAAGCTGTGGTTTTGGGTTTTTTTTGGTTTTTTTTTTTATTTATTTAAAAATAATAGTTAGTTAAAAAAAATTTAGACCAAGTAACTGAAAATTAAATGGTATCATCTTTCACGTTACGATTCAGGAATAACGCGACTTTTTCTCATTAGCTTTAAATTGGTATGCCTATTTAAATCAGCTTTACTCCACAGAGTAGTAAGAAAATGTAAACAAGAAGATATACCTAAAATTAGTAGTTCGAAGCAATTACAAGAATATTCATTGACTGTTACTGTGAATTGGAGGATGAAGAAATAAATTTGTGAATTGATACATTCACTACAGACAGATGATAAAATAGCGTTTACATAAAATTTGCTCTACTAATCAAATTTTGAGATTTTAGATATGTATTTGAATTTGTGCCTATATTTGTTGTATGCACACACAAACAAATGTGTATATATATAGTTGTTCATGCTGTCAACCAGTGCAGCTGATTGCATTGGTTGCAGCAGGCTGCACTAATTCGCACTGGTTACTGAGAGTAAATAATTTTCTTCACATACTTAAAATTTTCTCTTTTCCTTTTGCCTGGCTTCTTTCACAGCTTGCCTTGGTGCTCATATACATCTATAAAGCCAATTTGCTTTAATTTCAGAATAGAGGAAGCCTACCCCAGAGTGTCCTGTAAGATTTGAAGGTTAAAGCATGTTTTTGTATAAAGAATTGGTAAATGAAATAGTAAAACATGGTTGTGTTGTACCTTTTCTATCATCTCAGTTTTTAAGGCTGAGCACCATGAGGCTACTAGTCACATGTTGGAGAATCTATAGTAAACTCTTACAGAGCTGTTAAAATCAAACCATTATGAAACACCTATCAGTAAAAAATACTGGCCTTTTTTGCTATTATGGATTAACAACCATATTGCAGGGATAGAGGTAGGAGTGTTGGTTTTACTGCTAGGAATCAAGATATATTTCATTGGGAATTCTGAAAGTGGTCAGACTGCAGAAATGTGTCACCTGAAACTTCTTCAAGGGGTCCACATGCCATGTTACAAACTTAATGCTTTGCAGTACGATGTCCATGTACTTATATTTTTTCCTGATTTTTATCATCTGAGACTCTGTCAATTTTGGGGATGTGATTTGCTGTTTAACTGATTTATATGCTTCCAAAATATAAAGGTCTAGGAACTGAGAAGGAGAAATTACTACGTTCAAATTAGGTATGCAGCCAGGAGTTTATCTGTATAACAGATTTTTTTTTCACTATTTTGCATATATTCCAGAACTTAATACCACAGGTGGAACAAACCTTCCCTCAACAACACCCATATCTCAGTCTGCCCAGAATTTGGTAATGTCTTCATCAGGCGTTGGAGGAGATGGTAGTGTCACCTTGACTCTTGCTGACACTCAGGGAATGTTGTCAGGTGGTCTTGATGCAGTTACACTTAATATCACTTCACAGGTAAGAAATGCTTTCCTGAACTGACAAATGAGCTAATGTTACTGTCTTACAGGACAGGAATTGGAGATTTGGATTAGAAAATATTTTTTTCCTGAAGATACATAGTATTTGAAAATTCAGAAAGTTCCTCTCTGACAACAGCATGTGTCAACTACCTCCTAGAAGCATAAACAAGTTGAACAGTAATACAGATATATTTTGCAGGGCTATTCTTTAATGAGCAGGTTGTTTATCACTAAAAACTGATCTTAATGTTTGAAACAGTAGAAACTGAACTGTGTGTATTGCATCATCGCTGTTCAGTAATAGAGCTTAGAACTCCTAAACTTTTTGTTGTTTAATATGGTAAATTTTTCTTTTCCTCCTTGTGAACATGTGAACAGGATATGAGCAGTTGTGACGATTCTTTTCACAGCAAATAACAGGACAGAATCTAAATTAAATTTACTGTCTTTGATAACAGGTGGTGTTATAAGACCTTTTATAAGAATAGTGCTAGATGGATGGATTATCATCTCTGCAGTAATTTAAGATTTCTGTGGTGTTAAGAGCATGTTGGCAAATAGTATGTATAGAGTGGGAAGAAAAAAACAACAAAACAATCTATTAAAATACTAGAAAGTGAAAATTGAGGGTGTGGTTGGCATTTCAATGTAGATTTGCGATCTGAAAATTTGGGCTGTATCTTCTACTTTCTTGGATTAATTAAGTATAGATTGCTTTTTATTTACTTTTTGACCCTAATTAAAATGTGTAAATGTATATAAATGAAAGACTATTTGTCTTTAGCATATGGTGTGATTAAAGCTGGTGAAGCAGAGTCTGTGGGGATGATTCTATTTCCTCTCTGCAGTTTTGCTGTGGAGAGGGAGGAAAAAAAAGACTTTTATTTAGTTCCTAGGACACGTGTGTGATTTTTGGCATCACAGAGTAACAAAACAACGTGTGGTTTCATTTCAGACTTGGTAATAATTTAAGCAGTTACATTTGGCACTGTTAATATTTATTAATAAAGCCACTATATCTGACATTGACAGCAATAAATAAAACTTAATCATTGTTTTGGGTACCATGCAAAGGCAGTCTGTTTTGCAGGAACCTTGATAAATAGACAGGTAGTATATATAAAGGCACTGCATTTCCTGGGGAAATTGAAAAGTCTGTAGCAGTAATCTAGAAATTGTAGTAATAGTGTAATATTAGTAATTGCATATCTTAATTAGTAATTTTTGTCCCTTAGTTTAATGTATTTTGGAAATAGGTTTAGTTAAGAGATTTACAAAGGGAAAGACCACACAGGAAAGCAGAATAGAGAAGTTAAAACTATCAGCTGAAGAGACAAAGACAAGGGAAGAATAAGACGTTCAGAGATTGTTGCAAGGCTGGGAAAAAATAATCACAACTGAATCTTTACTCTTACAGACTTCCAGTTGTTGTTACACTTAAATTGGTAGACTGAAAATGGAAGGAGGAAAGGAGAGAAAGCAGCAGTATTTGTTCAGATAGGATTCTGGAATGGACTTTCTCAAGGAGTGGAAAAAAAAAAAGTAGTTATGAGGTATAAAAATAATGTACATGTTTGCCATTAGCTGTTTAAATATAGTTATTGTACCTTTTTTCTTCTTTTCTCTTTTCTTTGACAGAGTCAACAGTTCCCTGCTATACTCACAGATTCCAGTCTCACTTGCCAAAGTGGGTCAGGCTCACAGCAGGTCATACTGGTGAGCCATACACCCCATCCGGCATCTGCAAACTCTGAAGAAATAACATATCAGGTAGATACATTATTTTTTTTTTCTATATATCCTTAGTGAGTAAAGGAAATTACTTAATCAAAATACTAGAATGATTCCTGTGTATACTGAAGCAGGAAAGCTAATGTCATTTTGTGGTGGTTTGACCCTGGCTGATGGCCAGACTCCCACTAAAGTTGCTCTATCACTCCCCTCTTAGCTGGAAAGGGGAGAAAATATACGTTGAGAGGCTTTGGAATCAAGGTAAGTGCAGGGAGAGATCATTCTACAATCAGCATCATGGGCAAAACAGACTCAACACAGAAGAAAAGCAAGAAAACACTCTCATTTATGACACTGAACTACACACACACAGAAACCAGAGTCGGATAATGAGAAGTACAAACAGCTCTTAAAACACCACCCCCACACCTCCCTTCTTTGCAGACTGAACTTTATCCATGATTTCTCCTCCCCAGGGTGGCACAGAGGAAAGTGGGGGAAATAAAAAATAGAGGCTTCAGCCTTTGGTCAGTTCCTCATGGGTTGTTTTCCTGCTTGTGGGGGGGGGCATTTCTCACACCTTTCCCTGCACCAGCGTGGGGTCCCACCCATGGGAGACAGTCCTCCACAACCGTGTCCACGTCAGTCCTCTCCCACTGGGCTTCAGCTCTTCACCAACTGCCCCAGTGTGGGTCACTGCTATAAACTCATAGAATGTCTCTCAGTCTCTCAGTCCCAGACTGCTGCCCCAGCCTGGTCCCCAGCAGAGTCACAAGAAGCCCCAGCAAACCTGCTCCAGCGTGGGCCTCCTTCTCTCTCTCTGCCTCTTATCTCTCTCCGTGGGCTGCAGGTTCTGTCTCAGGGACTTGCTCCAATGTAGATCACAGATTCTTCCGTATTCTTCCACCTGCTCCTTGGTGGGCTCCTGCCTGGCTCAGGTACCTCTCCCCGTGCTACAAGTGGGGTCTCTGTCCTCCATGGGCTGCAGGGGGACACCCACTTCACCATGGTATTCTCCACAGGCCTCGGGGAATCTTCTTTCAGTGCCTCCTCCTCCCCCTCTTCACCATCCTTTGTGTCTGCAAAGTTTCTTACACCTTCTCACTCCCTTCTCTGGTGGCAAAATGCAGCTGTTTGGGTTTTCTCTCTCTAAAATGTGATTCCCAGAGGTGCTGTGACCGGCGCTGATTGGCCCGTCCGGCCTTGTCAGTAACAGGGTTTGGGAGTTTGGCCTTGGGAGCACAGCTGGGATTTACTTTGTTGGACCCCTAAGAAACTTCTAGCTGCTTCTTAAAGAAGTCACATTGCAAAACCACCACACATTCCCAAATAAGAGGCTTGGAAAGAGGTCTGTTGTGACTCCCTAGTCACCAGATTCTGTTCTAAGTTAAAAAGACTTTCTGATATTAAAAGCAATTGATAATGTGTTTCCTCCTACAAATTATATAATCATGCTCTCAACACAGACTGCTCCAAAAATTTCCAAGTAAGTTTGTTATTAAGTAATAAAAGTAGACAAAGTTGAGAGCTGTGGGGGAAAAAAAGCACCTATCACTACACCACCTCCATTCCCTCTTGGTAACCGAATTGCTTTAATGGCAGAGCAACATAAAGTATTTTAAACTAGTTATGTCTTTGAATACCAGAAGAACCTTTTACATATGTAGTACAGTATTAATATTGGAAAAAAGTAATTCACTTACCTCTTGTTGAAAGGAAAATCAATGTTTTTGAAATACCTGATAATACAAGCTCTAAAATAGGAAAAGTGAGTGAGGCAGATTAGGACCCGCAGTCAAGGGAAGAAGTGATAGACTGGACTGGCAAGCAAAAGGCAAGATGTGAGGAAGTTGTGGCTGGTATCGGCAAGAGAAACCTCCAAAATAATAAGGGCTGATGGAAGAGGGCCTATCTCAAGTATATGTGTATGAATAAAGGTGCTGAAGTGACAGTGCAGTAGAGGAAACTTAAACACTCTTCTTTGAAAAATAGTCACAACTGGATGTCTCTGAGCTGCCTGTACTCTGATGCATGTGGCCTGGGGACGAACAGGAGTAAAGAGTTGTGCATGCAGTTGCGGGACTGCAGTCTCGCTGGAATCAGAGAGAGAAGGTGGTGCTACAGCTCACACAACCGAAATGCTTCCATGGCTGCATTCAGGATCTTCAGGAAAGCACAGACTGATAAGATGGCAGCAGGAATGCATGGTGCTCTGCCTGGATGGTGAGCCACCTGAGACCTTGTGGATTAGGATTGGCAAACAGACCAGTGTGGGTGACACTGTTGTGAATACTAGCCATCTGCTACAGATCATCTGATCAGGAAGTAATAGCAGATCAGGCTTTCGTTTTGGTCTTGGGGAGTCTGCTGTAGCTGACCCCTCTTGAGTTAGAGAAGTTGGACTGGTTGATTTCAAGAGCTCCTTTCCAGCATAAACAGATCCCTGATTTGCAGTTCCTGGTCCCCATGGGTTAAGTCAGCCTGCCTAAGATTTGCTAGAAGGGTAACAAGCAGGAAATTTGTGGAATGCATTGATGATAACTTCCTGAAAGCCAGCAAGTGGAGGTGTTCTTCTGGGCCTGATAATGCAAACGAAGAACTGATTGGGAATGTGAAGGTTGGTGGAGACCTTTGCTGCAGGGACCGAGATGATGGAGCTCAGGATGCTAAGGAAAGGAAATAAAGCAAATAGGAGGATCACAACCAAGGAGAGGCAGAGTTCAGGGATTTACTTGGACTAATCATATGATAAGCAGACCTGGAGAGGAGGAGGACCAGGAGAACTGGTTGATTTTAAATGTCATCCTCCTTCAGCCTTAATAATCATTAATTCCAGTGTGTGGGAAGTCAAAGGTGACAGAAGGCCAGTGTGGATGAGCAGAGACCTTCTAACAAAACTCAGATATAAAAAAAGAAGCATACCTTGAGAGACTACAGACACACCATTCCAGGAGTCAGGGATGAAGTTCTGTCAACTTTTCAATTGTGTTTCATTACTTCTGGAACTTTGTGTTGGTAGCTCAGAGATTTACTTCCTTAAGAAAATGGAGTCTCCAGTGAAGAAATTAAATAGGAAATATTGTTTCCCTCTGTAAAACATAGGTACTTATTTTTTTGCCTGAAATGCTTTTAACTTTGAATTTTATTCATTGAGAAATGTAAGAATCATCGAAGATGCTTAGGAATATAAAACTGAATATAAAAATATTGATACAAACACATTCTGTTTATAATGCATGAATGAATCTGATCACATTTATTATAATCTGTTTTCTTAAAATACATATATGTATCATTAAGAGCAATGAAATAGAAATTCGTATTTACATACAAGTTCCTTTGTGTTGGTAGGCTGCTTGAAAATACACACCAAAAATCTGTCATGTTGAGCTGGATTTTACAAAATAAAATACCGTTTTGAATGTGCCTGTGAAATTGTTTGACAGTGTATTTGTAACTTATAGGTGACAGAAGTTTCTCCTAATGTGACTAAAAGCAGTCAAGCAGAAAAAGAAGGTCGTGTGCACCAGTGTTTTGAGTGTAGTCAGACCTTTCCTTCAGCCACCATGTTGATGCACCATAGCAAAGAGGTCCATGGCAAGGAAAGAATACACGTTTGCCATGTCTGCAATAAAGCCTTTAAGCGGGCAACACACCTCAAGGTATTTAGTAATAACAGTTGATTGTTCTGTTAACTCATTATTTTGGTTTGGACTTCTTGTGATATTAACTCAAGATACCTATTATCCTTTTACCTTTCCTTCCCTTTTACAGTGTGAGAGGTGAATATCTGAGAGAGGGAGTCTAAGGGGTAATGTATATGCAGATAGAGAAGTCTTTGCTGGAGCAGCGAGATTTTAATGCATATATTGACTACATAACAAAACATATGAATGTCTGTCATGCAAATAATAGTCCAGAAAAAGATTTCACTTCAGTACTGTGTTCAGTTTTGGGACCCTCACTACAAGGAGGACACTGAGGTGCTGGAGTGTTGCATACTTGTGCACGAGCCAGGGATTAAAGCACCCTTTCAAAGAAGGTTTCTTGTTCTTATTTTCTAATTAGATAGTGCTTGTTGTGGAACCCAAGATACTTCCTATCTGAAAAATATGAGCAATACACAAAAAAACTCATAAAAAACCCCATCATATAAATAATCAAAGAAATACTATGTCTGTAAATAAGTACTTGCACTTCAGAGCACTGAATTCCTGTGAGCTGTTTGCAAAAGCATGTCATTTATTGAAAAAGTATAAGGTATTGACAGAACAGAATTGCATCATGGATTGTTTCTTCAGAAAGTTTGATGGCAACTATCTGCATGCTCTTCTGTTTGCTTTCAAGTGGAAAATGGGATGGGGTGTTGTTGGGGTGTGTGGGTTATTGTTTTGGGTTGGGTTTTTTATTGATGTCAGGCAGAAAGATGCAGCCAGTTTCAGGTGATTTTTCTGGGGTAGGTCACAACCTGCTTCCACTCTTTCAGTGCTTTAGGGGATAACGAACAAGATAAAAATATTTTCTTCATCTCCAACTAAGCTCTCACATGAATTTCCTCTGATCTTCCAAGATCTTTTATTATTTTCCTCCAAATCTGTATTGTTATAATTACTGTGATACTATTAGTCTCTGTAACCGTCTCGCTAATGTTTCCAGTGGAAACAAATGCAGCAGACACAATTTGCTTGAGTTTGTGACGTAAGGAATAGGACTTTGATAGACATCAAGAAGGCGCATAATTTAGGTGTGTTAAAGACTAAGTAATGGTCTTCAGTCTGTAATGAAGAGACTAGAAAAGAATATGCACAGACACATTTTAGAAAGTGGACAAGTACTCACAGTACTGCTTCACATACAGAACTTGATTACATTTTCAAATATGTTTGTACTTGCTTTCTTTTGAAGATGTAAATGCAAAAGTTAGTAGATTACATAAGATACTTTGAATTTGCAAAGTTTCTGGGCCAGCATCAGTGAACTAAAACCACTGAAGTTAGAACTGTTACTAGTTCTCCTTCACAAAAATAAAATGCCATACCCTCATTCTGCTTTCCAACTTGTGAGGGCTTTTTTTTTTAATTAAAAAGTTCATTGTGGAGGGGCTTAATTTGTCCATTGACAATTGTGCGCCTCACATGTGTATGTTGTGATAGTCTCCTCCAAGGCCTGTGCAGCTTTACAGTGATAGTAACTCAGGTGATGGGGAGGAATATGTATGTGCCAGACAGGATGGGGAGGTGGGTGATGTAGAGGGGAGGGATATAGAGGAACAGGCTGCACAAAGAGGTTGTGGAGTCTCCTCCTCTGTAGACATTCAAGACCAATCTGGACACATTGCTGTGTGATTTAATCTAGGTGATTCTGCTCAGATAGAGGGGTTGGACTAGATCATCTTTTGAGGTCCCTTGCAACTCCTGACATTCTCTGATTCTGTGAGGGAAGAAATCCAGTATTAACTTAAATTCTCAGTTGTTCAAAATCTATGTTTGTAAGCGAATAAAGCATTTCAAGAGTTCTGGCGTGTTGGTTTTCTGTTACCAGTTTTGCTTCAGATAGTTATGGAAAAGAGCGGTACATACAGTTATTGACAGGTTTTTCAGAAATCTGAAGATACTGATGCATCACCCTTAGAAAGAGCTGATACACAGAAATAGTTGGTTAAAAGAAAAAAGAATGTAGGCTTCCATCTCCTTACGACTTGTCTGCTGATGACTAACATCCTCTGCTTTAGTGTTCTAAGTGTGAATATATTTCTACATTAAATACTAAAGGGTTTTTTAATGGTCTGATTTTTTTTTTGTTTGTTTGTTTTTTGCTGTTTTTTTTTTCTATGCTGTCTTAGGAGCACATGCAAACCCATCAGGCTGGACCTTCACTGAGTTCCCAGAAGCCTAGAGTGTTTAAGTGTGATACTTGTGAAAAAGCTTTTGCTAAGCCAAGTCAGCTGGAAAGGCATAGCCGCATTCACACAGGTAATGCCAGAAGTTAATTTTATCTTGCAATATTTTCTTATGAATATATGGGTATTAAATTTGGAGTCCTTGTTCGTGGTTGCAGGCAGATGTGTTTAAATATTAACTTAAGCTTAAAAATCAAGTGAATTTCTAACCCAAACGGTTCAGAAATTAGAAGTAGTCTTGAAATGTCTGTTATGTTTTGCTTAAAGCCAGAATGTTATGCTTAGTGATATGATTAATCATCTCCATAATTTGATACTGGCAGTACTGCAGCAGTAATGTATGTGAGCTTGTATCTAAGAATTTGTCAGTCTTTGAAGCATTATAACAAAAAAGATATTTTAAAGCTTTGTTTAAAGTGGTGTAAAGACACTGGATATGATCTTCAAGCATACAGGAGAATGTGCAATTGAGTGGGTATGCTTGGTGACCTTAACGATGTTGACCTCTGCATGCAGTGCTTCATTGTCATTGAACTACTGCTCAGTTCACATGTTTCTAATGCAAGTGCTTTTAATTTGGTTTGTGCTTTTGTGTTTATTATATTCTTCAACTGTTACTCTGTAAAAAGACTATACTGACTTCTCTTGCGGAGAACACTTTTTCTGTGATAAGAGAGCTTTTCAGATTGCAGGTTCTGCCCTGCTACAAATGGAAAGCTGTACATAGGATAGTCCAGCTGCCTTCTCTTTCACCTTAACAAGGTTCTTAATGCGAGCTCTAAAGGCAGGAGTCAGTTCTGCAAAGCAAGTTCTCTCTTTGCATACCACTGCAACCAATAGTGAGTTGGCGTGGCTGCTACAGTTAAAAAAGAAAGGGGAAAGTTATCTGTATTACTTCTGAGTTGGAGATGGACCAAGGAATTTGACTGGATGTACCGTAGCATGAGAAGACTCCCCAAAAAGGGTAACACTTTCTCAGCGTGTCATCCAGAGCTTTCTCTTTTCCACATGCCAACTTCTGGTAGTTAGCTTTCAGTTGCTCTGCATTTTGATCAAAGTTCTTAATCTCTTCCTAAAGTAGGAGCCATAACTGCAAGTGCTGTTACCTCTCATTTACACATGGGTGTTTGAGCTTTGGGATGTTACGGTTTGCTGGGCTGCTGAGAGCCAGAGAGGTCCCAGGTGGTGGCCCTGACTGTTCTTTACACGTCATTCAGCTGCTGAGAACTCTGCAGTAGGAAGGGATAGGAGGCTGGATAGACAGGTCACAAATGTGGTGAATTTATGGTTTAAGTCCTTTTGCTGAGGGAATACTGAGATTTGGGAATCCTGAGAGCAGATTTAGAGAATTTGCAGTGGGAAGGCATGTATAGATAGGGTAGGTGCCTGGCATAAAAAGCAGATGAAGAACGTGGGTTCTTCTGAGCTTAGAAGGGATGAGATCCTTGTGCATCAAGCTGTGAACCACCCAGTGTGGCTAATATGTGTTGGTTGAGGCAGCTGGAGAGTATTGTAGCAGGGGGAAGTTAGCAGTGCAGCTGTGATAGAAATAGGCTTCTGTGGGCTGGGTGGTCCACTTTCAGCACAAGGTAACTTCTGGTACCCGAGCAGTAACTCCCGATATGCGTAGTGGGTGTTGCCTGCCATGTGTCAGCTAACAGCTCTCATCCCTGATCAGTTACTACTAGTTGCAGTTACCATACTATGGGTGTGTACAACACCTTTTATAAGGGGTGTTCCTACCAAGTGGTTGAATTGGTTTATATTTAAGTGTGGGAGGAAACTTTGGTCTGGTCTAGTAGAGTTGGTTTTACGTGTTTGGGGTCTCTGCTGACCCATTGTATTTTCAGCTGATGGATTTGTCACCTCGTGCTTCTATTCCCTCTGCCCCCTGCCCCAAAAGAATGGTGACTGCTTTTCCCAAGAGTAAAAATGAAGAAGGGGAACAGTGCTGTTACTGTGGTAGAAAGGAACTTTGTCAGTATACCAAGGGGAGGAAAAGAGAGGCAGGGGTTACAATTTGCTTTCTGCATAACTGACTTAAATACAGGCTAATGCTCTAGTTAAAAGATTAGCAAAAGTCTGAAAGCAGGAAGGACCAGTTTCCCTTTTCTGTGCTTTGATTCACCAAGCGCTCCAGGAAGGGAATAGAGTTCCTTTATGCACCTGTTTATCATATATCTTCACCCTCATAGGAGAAATTCTTTCTGCTTTGGAATGAATTATAATTTACTGAATAAATCCTCAAATATATTGGCATTTATTTTGCTCATGTGCCTGTATGCTAAGAATGCCCAGAAACTGTATCCATCCTTCCCAAATTAATTTTTATGTTACTGTTGTCTGGCATTGTTGAAACAGCAAATCGATCCACGTGATAGACGTCCACGTTTGTTGTGGTTTCGCCCCAGCCAGGAGCAGAGCACCACGCAGCTCTCTAAGAGGGTGGAGGGCGTGTGTGTGTACTGGAATGGAGGGGAAAAAACAAAACCAAAAAAAAACCCCAAACCTTCTGGGTTGGGATAAGGACAGTTTACTGGGACAGCAGAGAGAGAGAACAATAATGGGACCTTTATAGCTAAATAGACAAAACTGTATGGCTCAGGCCATATAGTTCAGAGCTGTCCTGGAACCAGACCATCCTCCAAAACCATGTGTCCTGGAGGTGTGCCCTCCTTCCCCCCAACAGCCCCTTTTATACTGAGCATGACCTAAGTGGCATGGAATTCCATTTTTGGCCAGTTTGGGTCTCCTGCCCTGACTGTGTACCCTCACAGCTTCCAGGGCACCCCTGCCTTCTTGTTAGCAGGGCAGTATGAACAACTGGAAAGTCCTTGACAGCTTGGGAACAACTGAAAACATCGGGGTGTTATCAGTGCTGCTCTCATCCTGACCCCCAAACACAGCATTCCACTGACTGCTGGAAAGAAAATTAACTCTACCCTAGCTGAAACCAGGACAATGTTATTTTAAAAATCAAAAGGGTGAAGATGTTCTGCAAAGGTGTTTTTAGATGAGTGCATTTACATAAACTGTGATAGGAAAGACTATCGTACATCTAATCTGATTTGCTTTCTTAACAGTATGAGTATATAAACAGGAGGGGAACTGGATTTTTACAAGGGTACATAGTGGTATGACCGGGGGAATGGATTGAAGCTGGAGGAGAGAAGGTTTAGGTTAGATATCAGGGGGAAGTACTTCACAGAAAGAGAGGTGAGATGCTGGAACAGGCTGCCCAGAGAGGTGGTGGGTGCACCATCCCTGGAGGTGTTCAAGGCCAGGTTGGATGGGGCCCTGGGCAACCTTGTCTAGATGCAGGTCTGGAGATTGGTGGCTCTGCCTGTGTCAGGGGGGTTGGAACTCGATGATCCTTGGGGTCCCTTCCAACCCAGGCCATTTTGTGATTCTGTGGTCCTTGACTGTGAGAAAGTATTCATGGATTTTGTCTTGATTAAATCTTTTTAATGATTTCTGATGGCCAGTACCCACTGAATCTGTGGCCAGAAGGAAAACTCAGTTTCTCATTGTTTAGCATAAAATGTATGGTACTTTCAGATTGATCAGTGAAGATCAGTTTGGAGAAGGGTTGCCGAAATTAGAGAAGCGGGTGTTTCTAGTTCTACCAAGAATCTATGTGTTAATCCACTCCACAACACCAAAAAGGGTGTTCTTAACAGAATACGAAAATCTGGAGTCAGAAGGAAACCTAGATTACACTTCAGACTAATGAAATCATTGCTAACAAAACCAAAAGAAACACTTCTGTGCTTTCAAGGACCTTTGATCCATTGTTCAAGAAGTGGGATTTAACATGTAAGCTACAATGCGTGTGGGCACGCTAGCATGCAGGTGATGAAGGAAGAGAGAAATTGGCTCTTCAGAGAAAAAACATGGAGAAGCATTTATACTCAATCTTGTCCCTCACTGAGCTAACAGCAAACCATATTTGTACATTCAGAAAGTGCATTTAGAAGCCCTTTAATGGCTGTTTCAGGGGTTGTGATGTTGAGTGCTGGCATAAAGGTCTGATTTTGCAAAGTAGCTATTTTAAAAATTTAAAGTATTTTTTTAATGATTATGTTCTTGAGTTTATAATCAGAAATCTGTAGTATTCTGGTAGATTTGCAGAAGAATGCCTGCTTTGGTAAGATACATGAGAAGCTGGTAACTACTGTCATAGAGAAGTACAGATCCCATATAGAACTACTAGAATTATTATTTTTTTTAACACGTTGGACTTTGTAGTTTCTTACAGACATCAGCTTTGTTAATTTTGTGGTATTTTGTTGTTAAGGAGCCAGAATGCCATTTTAAGAAAGTCTCAAGGAAAAAAGATCATGTTTACTTGATTTCTAGATCATCTTGAAGAATTGTGAACTGTATTTTTATGTTGAAGTGAGAAATAATTAAAGATGTTTTTTGTCTTTTATAAGGGGAACGTCCATTTCAGTGTACACTATGTGAAAAGGCTTTTAACCAGAAGAGTGCTCTTCAAGTCCACATGAAAAAGCACACAGGGGAGAGGCCTTATAAATGCGATTACTGTGCAATGGGATTTACACAGAAAAGCAATATGAAACTGCACATGAAACGGGCTCATGGCTACACTGGTATGCAGCACAATGATACTAATGGTGAGGGAGGGAAGACATACATGCTTTACTAAGCACAAATCACTTCCTTTGAGTTATTCAGGAATTAGGTACAAATAGCCAAAAGCTAGAGTTGGTGAGCTAGTAGTTAAATTAGCAACCCAAAAGGCAGGTTGAAAGGGCGATTGGTTGTTGCTTATGGTTCCTTGATTTTAAAAACTATTATAAGAAAAGAATTATATTACATATATGTGTTTTGGGGTTGGGGGGTGTGGGCACGGAGTTTGGTTGGTAGATAGGGTTTTTTTTCAGAGAGTGTCTACTGAGTTTACCAGATATGAAGTAGTTGTGTAACACCTTTCCCAACATGTTTCCAAAAAGCTGGGGAGGGACTTTTTAGAAGGGCCTGTAGTTGACAGGACAAGGGGGAATGGTTTAAATTGGAAGAGGGCAGATTTATATTGGATATTAGGAAGAAATTCTTCCGTGTGAAGGTGGTGAGTCCCTGGCACAGGTTGGCCAGAGCAGCTGTTGCTGCCCCCTCCCTGGCAGCATTCGAGGCCAGGTTGGATGGGGCTTTGGGCAACCTGGTCTAGTGAGGGGGTGGTGTCCCTGCCAATGGCAGGGGATTGGAGCTAGAAGATCTTTAAGGTCTCTTCCATCCCAAACAAAATCTTTCTGTGATTTTGTTTCCTCTATTCCCCAGGTGCTCTATTGGCTTTTTTCTTACTCTGTACATGAGCTCACACTCCTTTGTATTTTTCTTTTGCACTTTGGTAGGTCCTGTCCAAGAACCTGTTAGTCATCAAGAGCAAGAAGGGGAAGATATCAGTCGTGCTCTGAATTTAGAAGAAGTGGTACAAGAATCTTCAAATGAATGGCAAAGTATAGGCAATGTTTTTCGATGACACCTTAAAATTTGAAAGCTAAAAAATGTTTCTGGACTCGAATTTCTCAAAACAGGTTTTCTGAAAAGTAAAGGATGGATTTTTAGTTGAAGCTTCAAGCCTTGAAAATATTAACAATAGAATAATATATTACAGGTTTTTTAATTATTTACAAAAATCACCTAAAAGAATCTTTTTTTTAAGCTTGTAGAAGACTATTGGGAAAACATAATTTAATCTGTGCTAAGTTGTCTGAACCAATGAACTCAGGTAATACTGTATACAGTTTCATCTTCTAATTCACAGCCAGTGTATCTGTTTGAAAAATGAACTGGAACTTTATATCAGAATAGAACGATTCCCCTTATTAAGGGAGGTGAGGAACAACTTTGTGGGGAAAACCATGAAACTGTTGGTCAGCTTTCTTTTTTTACTTGTTTAAATAAATAGTTGAGGTTGGAAACGAAATGTTACAGAGTAGATGCATGCAGTATAAAATAGTGTTGGGTTGAGTTTTGTTCATTTTACAAGGCAGAGGGAAAGGCTGTATTTCTGTTTTAAGGTGGTTTGGGGTTGGTTTTTTTGTTTGTTTATTGGAGCTTTTTTTAGTACAGTTGAGAATTTGTTGAAGAAAAATAAAATGCCATGATCTTACAGCTTTTCATGAGTTAAACTCTGGAGAGGGAGCATGTTCATTTCCATTCCAACCGCAGAGGCAGTTAGTTGTTAGTTTTTACATTAAAAGTCTGAGGTTTTAAACTCGGCAATAATTATTTTAAGAGAATCCAAACTAGAAGAGTTTCCAATGAAAGACTCTTCTTTAATGTTTGCTGTATTGGATCAGCAGGTACATATCTCAGTATCTGTGGAAAACACAGCCATATACTAAATCTGAGAAGTAAACGTGCAATTTTCTGTTAGCAGTGAAAAAGCTAGATGCACACTAGGTCACCTGTGTTACACCGCATTCCTCGGTGCTGTAAACGGTTTTCATTTCACTTCTGTAAATTGCACATTATTTTCTTTGTGAAATTTGGACATATGTCACTTCTGTTTGTTGTTCTTGAAGTAATTTCAGCAAAAACTACCTAGTTGACTAAGTATGCTTTGGAAGGTGCCACTTGTTAAGTATATTCAGAACAAAGAAACACTGGAGTAAGAACATAGTTATCTTTTAGACATTCCAAAGACGGAGCTTTTTTGTTATTTTTACTGTGTTCATTTGAATTTTATTTATGTGCTACATATATATAGATATATATATGTGTGTGCTTGTATGTGTATATATATATATATATATTTAAAGTTATATGAGCCTCTGTGTGGCTGATCAGTATATTTTGTAAATACTAATCCCAGTTGCAGGACGTTCATCTTTTCGGTTTGCTGCAAGTACTTATAGATCAGTGGTGGATTTGTTGTACTATACTACAGAGTTGGAGTTTAATTCACCTTCTGAAAGATAACGGCGCTCAGATCCAAAAAGCCCTTTTCTGTAAATATTGTCTATACTTTGTCTATGATGCAAACTAGTTATTTCAGATTGCCGAAGCAAGAAATCACTGTTGGTTTTGATAGGGCATCTCTTAATTCTTTTGTTAACTCTTTGGCATATGTATATAAGTAATATAATTGGTGACATGAAAATAACACTTTTGTTATGTGGAATATTTAATTCAAAAACATGTTAAATAATATTACTTTTTTCCAAATTCTGTTTTGTGTATTTTTTAAGCCTTCAATTCTGGGAAATCCTTAAAACTCTGTTTAACATCTGGATGTGTCTCACTGTTATATTTAAGAATATATGTGATGTTCTTCCAGCAGTGCCTTTCCTTCCACATAGCCCATTGGTATTTCAGCAGTTTCAGAGAGACTTCTCCTTTACAGTTGTCTGCAGGCATCCTGGCTCTATGGCCTAGCGCCCTGTTGGTCTGGCACAATACAGAAAAATGTGCTGCGTTGCATGTGCTGTGTATAAAACCTTTTCTCTGTTCTTGCAGAGCATACTCTACAAATGCACAGCAAGGTTGTTTGGGGGCTATTTGATGTGTAGGGGATGACACTTTCTGGAGGTTGCCCAGTCTGTTTTGATAGAAGATGATATCCAGGTGTTCCCATCCAGATGCAAATCCATCCTTCATAATGGGAACATGATTCCTAAATCCCTGCAAGATTTCTCTGCTCTGGCTGTAACTCCTTTGCTAGCAGTAGAGCTGCTAGTGGTTTATACCTGGTGAGCACGTGCCTATGGCAAGTTTCATGAGTAAAATGAGGCTGGTTTTAAATGGTTGCTTCTCAGTATTATGTCTTGTTTAGAGGCAGTAAGTGTGTGTTCTATGTCTTGGAAGTGTTAAATGAGCAGCATGAGTTAAAAATGCTTGTTTCTAACATGGGATTTGATTTGTGTCCCTGCATCCTTCTCCCCCATGAACATCAAGAATTTGCTCTTGAGTATCCTGTCCCAGGGGTTTCCATAGCCCAGGTTTCCTCTACGGGTGAGACAAGGTTTTTGAAGCAACCTCTTTGTTGCTGTTCAGTGCAAGTGCAGGCACCTGTAACCAGAAGGCCCAATGGCATCCTGGGGTGTATTAGAAGGGAGGTGGCTAGTAGGTCAAGAGAGGTCCTTTTCCCCCTCTACTCTGTCCTGGTGAGACTGCACCTGGAGTATTGTGTCCAGTTCTGGGCCCCTCAGTTCCAGAAGGACATACAGCTCCTTGAGAGAGTCCAGCGCAGGGCCATCAAGATGATGGAGTGGAACATCTTCCTTATGAGGACAGGCTGAGGGAGATGGGTCTCTTTAGCTTGGAGGAGACTAAGATGGGACCTCATTAACGTCTATAAAGATATTAAGGGTGAGTGTCAGGAGGATGGATCCAGGCTCTTTTCAGTGATGGCCAGTGATAGAACAAGGGGAAATGGTTCCAAACTGGAACACAGAAAGTTCCATCTCAATATAAGGAGGAACTTTTCACTTTGAGGGTGACAGATCACTGGAACAGACTGCCCAGAGAGGTTGTGGAGTCTCCTTCTCTGGAGACATTCAAGACCAATGCGTTCCTCTGGGATCTAGTTTAGGTGATCCTGCTTGGGCACAGGGGGGTTGGACTAGATGATCTTCTGAGGTCCCTTCCAAGTCCTGACATTCTGTGATTCTGTGATTTTCAAAGCAGTGCAGAAATAGATACCTTTCTTCAGGAAGTGGAAAGAGTTCTTGGTCTGAGGCCTGTCTGAAGAGTCGCACTGCGTTGTGGGTAAGTGAATGGTGCGTAGGGATTTGATTGGATGCAGACTGAGGCCTTTTGGCCTGTGTCTGCTGAAATACTTCCTTTGGTTTATGTCTTCCTTCAGTGCAAGAAATGACACATTCCTAGTGCTGGTTCTGCATTTTCCTCTCAGGAAAAAAACATTGCTTGCAAATCAAATAACTGTTTAAACTGCTCTTTTTCAGCAAAAATCCTAGTGAGTACTTAAGTTCGGGTCTCTTTTGAGACCCCTGTGTTGGTAAAAGAAGGCTTTTAAAGTCTAAAGTTTCCTTTTTTTTTTTTTTTTTTTAACATTAAAATATAATTTCCTATTTTTGAAGGCTGAAAGGAGATACCTGTGCTATACTTGTTTATGAAGGGCGGGATTCCATTCCCTAGAAATAGGCATGTTACTACTTGCAGTACACACTGGCCTTTAGCTGCCACTCCATAGACACTGGCCTCCCATAAATCCTGTGTCACACTATCAGCCTTTTGGACTGTGCTATGTCACCAGCAACGCCTCCAGAAGACTGTGTGCAACTGGGGCCCGGGGCCCAGAGTGTCATTTTAAGATAGCTGAACATTATTAATGAATTGCATAAGGAAAAAACCAACAAAAATTCATGTATATGATCTTCTCTGTTGTAAAATACAAAACTGATCCGAGTTTCATTTCAAGTTGATTACTTTATTTCAATAATGAATATTTTTAAAAGCTATGTTCCTATAAGAACAATATGTATTCAAATTAAATCAACTATTATGTTGCAGAGTATACATCTGAATGAAGCTACAATAGAAAAATACACATAGCAACCAGTGTAGGCAATAGATGATGTAATCTCTGTGTGTATACTTAATAATTTTGGTGCTCTTGTTTTCTTTAGTCTCTATGTATTTTCTATCCTCTCTTCTTTCATTGCTTCATATTAATGGACACTGATTTAAAACTACAGTAATAGAGTTAGATGTGAAATGCAATTAACATACATATTTATAGGTAACTTTTACTGGGCACTTATTAGGCATGCAGTTCCCACCTAGGAAGCATTAACCATAGTCTACAATGCACAGACTAAAACTAAAAAGAACAAAACAATTAGACACTGGGACGACAGCTGGGAGATATGGTAAGTTTAGGTAATAAAACAGTGCAATTCAGAAGAGCTTTTTGTTTTCCCTAAGCATGGTTGGAAATACCATTTCCACACATCCGGTTTAGCAATTTGTGAGCTATTAATATCTAAATCTAACTCTGCTCTTAATTTATTTCTATAAGGCAACAACAGTACAACAGTTAAATGTTCACAGTAGTTTACTATGAGTTGGATTTTGTGCACTGCCTTAAACAGGCATCCAGATGTTATGCGGGGAAAAAGGGAGCCGACCGAAGGTAACACTGCTGCAGTGCCGAGAGACTTGAAGTTCTAACAGGAGATATGTGCAGGACTATCTGAGAAACCAGTACTGAAGGGCTCTCTTTTGGAAATTAGACTTTTTTTATATATATATTTACTTTTTTTATTACTGCAAAGTTCATGCTGTTGCAGCAGAGTTTCTGTGAGGCACCAGTGACGTCCAGTAGTCACTTGCGCAATCTTAGATGTTTCTTCTTGGGGAATATCCCTTGTTTCTTAGCATTAGTCTAACTCAAATTTTAAATCCTCTTTCTCTCCCTCATCTGCTCTTAATTCTAATAGTTTGGATGCGGTGAGCAATTCATGGTATAGAAAGAATTTCTTTATTACTGTTGCTCTGCATCATATTGATTCTACAACATCTGCCCCCTCCCACGCTTCACATACCTTGAACTCCCAAAGTTTGGTAAACCTTTCCATGACTGCCTAATCCTGTTATGAAAATAAATTATTCTGTGAGTGAGAGAAGGAAGATTAAAGCAAAACAAAACAAAAAAACGAAACAACCAAACTCAAAGTATTTGGATAAACAGTCCTTACAACTTCTGCACATGGTGGATTACTATTATTTTTCTTTATTTCCCTTAAACAGCAGTGTCTCAAACTCATTAACAGCAGTGCTCGGTATCCAAGATGTTAGCTCTTTATTTGTAATTCTGATGTTCACTAAAATGAAACCAGAAGACTTGAGCTTAAATTAGGTACTTGGGAGAAATAATGAAGTCCAGCATACAGTTAGGGCATCCTGAAGAAGAATGAGTATCGTCAGAGGTCTTGTTACTTCACGTAAAATAAGGAAAACATCTAGTAAAGCTACTTTTTGCGTTCCTTTCATTCAACTGTTGGTCAGGGATTGCCAATAGAAGTTTGTATAACCTACTGCATGCAGAACCTAATTGGCACTAAGTAATGGATTGCGTCTAATTGTTGCAGTTGTTATTAAGTGTAAGGCAGTTACATTGGGAAGCAGAGTATGTGATCCTTGGATGGCATCTTGGAGCTTCAGCGCCTAGCGACTGGTGAACCAGACCGCGATCCAGGTCGGGACCCAGAGCCTCCCTGTTGGGGGAAGAACAGGGTGAAGTTAACAAAAAGGTACTCTATATTGGTACCAGATTGAAAAACATCAGTCTGTAGTATGACAGTGCTTCAAATATTATCTAACAGAAATGGCTTGCAGTGGCCTCTAGTATATCTCTAAACGTTGCTGGAATTTTCACTTCAGAGAGGTGAGGGCTTTTCATGTATTTTCACATAGGATAAATTCACTCATTAACTATCTCATACTGGGCTAGACAGTCCGTCGTGAATTATTTGTAGGTGCCTGCTCTTATTCAGGCCTTCCTAACGAAAGCAGTTTATTTACTTGTACATCCTGGAAACGTTCATTTGTGTGGCTAGCCCTGAAGTCTGTGTCTGTGTGTGTGTGTACTTAAACACCTCCAAACACTGAACCAGAATCACCAAACCTTGCAGGTGAGTTGTAATAGTCTCATATGTGAAAGAATTCAAATGTGATTATTGCTCTCAAATACTCCAGAAAAAAATATGTTCATGGGATGATATCAACATCAGTCTTGATGGAAAGCATAGGTGCAAATACAGGAAAAAAGGTGAAGGCCTGAAATCTGGCTTATTTTTACAAATAATAAGAAAATCCCAACTAACAGTGGAAAAAAACCCAAACAAAACAACAAACTTGTGGTAACTGATAAATCTGCATTTTAAGAGAAGCCCTACAGCAGTTTTATAGCAAAGATAACCCAAGTTGAAATTTGGGAGGTGCAGTTTTGAAGCTTAAGATATTAGAGTTTTTTTCCCCTGGCTTTAGCAACTTTCAAGGCAAATGTTGAAGTATATATGACCACAGATGAGAGATAGTGTGGTGACCTTCACTGTGATCAGTTGATGACTCACGTGTTTCTTAAAAAAATATAAATGT
Organism: Heliornis fulica; assembly: GCA_013399135.1. Taxonomy (NCBI): domain Eukaryota; kingdom Metazoa; phylum Chordata; class Aves; order Gruiformes; family Heliornithidae; genus Heliornis; species Heliornis fulica. Next base: position 280,161 of record VXBZ01005007.1, on the reverse strand, counting down.
GCACTTTGGGATTTTGTTTTCTTTATGTTTTTAGTTCTACTTAAGTTTCAAGAAAAAAATTGTGTAATCTCTTAGGTAATTGGCTTTTCTTCTTTCAATGTTATCTTAAAGAACGCTTAACTTTTTTTTATTGTAAAAGACTGCCAAACTTTATAAAGAAACAGCTATGTATAAAGAAACTGCTATAAACAGCGAGTCTAAATGTGGTGAGGTCCTGGCACAGGCTGCCCACAGAAGCTGTGGCTGCCCCCTCCCTGGCAGTGTTCAAGGCCAGGTTGGATGGGGCTTTGGACAGCCTGAGCTAGTGGAGGGTGTTGCTGCCCATGGCAGGGAGTTGGAACTAGATGGGCTTTGAGATCCCTTCCAGTCCGAATCATCCTGTGATTCTAAATCAAAGGGGCCAGTATAAAACCGTGCCGTGAGTTCTCCAAGTTATCGTGGCTCGGGCAGGACCATCAAAAAAGTAAATTGGCATGTGTGTATCATCAGACTCCCATAAACCCAAGTTAAATAGTTGGGGATCATTATGTTAAAGAAGAGAATGTTAACTTTTGGGTGAGGTTATTACCCAGTGTTTTCAAACATTCACAAGTCTTACAGATGATGTTGGTATATGGCTGTGTTATTGCTGATGCAGCTGAACTCCACTGAAACGTTTACAAGGGCACAGTGTGAAAATGAAACTTTAGAAGTTAAACATTTGCCTCTGAAGAGCTCATTCCTGTCCTTACTTTGCAGTGTAAGAATTCATGCTACCTCCGTGAGGTGTGCAAGCTCTCCCTTGGCGCTGTATACATTTGAGAAATTGCTCTACAAGGAAACGTATGTGCCCTCAGCTGTGGAAGAGAGAAAAGTGTATTTTTACTGCAGGCAGTGGAGTGGTTGTGGCTGCTGCAGGGTAGAGTGGTAAGAGCCTGAAGTAATCAGCTCTGCTGATGAGATCTCAGACCTTCTGTCCTGAAGTGAAGGTTGCTGGCTGCTGAGTGCATTCTTGGTGTGCGAATGGAGAACCAGGTAATTTGTTAGGAATGAGAGGAAAAAAAGGGACTTGGTTAAAGTAGTCACCAGCAGCCTGGATGGTGACATGAACTGTGTCAACTCCTTGTGACTGGTGACTACTCCTGTTTTTATTTATTAGCTGGGTTGGGATGGTCGTATGGTGACTTGAAATCATGTACGGACTCAGACTGAAGATAATCTGACCAAATGTGTGTTTTTCATATGAAAGTTTTCTAATTTGCCTGATTATGTGGTGTCACAGCTCACTGTACTCACACATCACAGGTATCCCACCCCAAGGTGGGAACAAGCAGGGACTGTTTGAGTTGTTCATGCACCTCAATCAAGTAAGTGTCCTGTCCCACCACTCTGCAGCTTACCAGTTCTCTTTCACTGTTGTAAATAATTTAGCTGCAGCAGCCGTGAGTCACCTTGTTCATCTTCTGTGCTCCTGGACATTTGTGAGCTCAGTAACAAGAGAGATCCTCATGTGGGTCTGTGTGGGACTGTGGACTTACCTTCTCTCTTGATGGGAACTGACCACGTATTTCTACCTTTTGTTCCCTACCGTGTGAGTGGTTACTAGGTCATGAGATAACCTTCTGGTTTATCTATGCAAAACTAGTCCCTTCAGAAGCTTTAAGGAAATGTGGTTGTCTCAAACACGACAGGGTCTGGAGAGGCTTGGCTTCTCTTTTTCCTGGACTCAATTTTTTTAGTACTTAGAATAAGATCAGTTGTACTTTACCAGCTTAAAGATTTTGGAAAGAGTGCCCTGGCCCTCATGATAGGATCCCTTATGTCCCTTGTGAGCAGATTTGTGCTCATAGAACTTTCCGCTTCCTCCATATCCTGGCTTGTGTCCTTCACCACCCTGCAAAGAGAGATTTCCATAGATAGTGCAAGTCACCACATTCCAATTACTATATGCATGTTGTAATCTTTGCTTGGGATCACTGATGTGTAACGTTCAAATGTGAAAATTAGAGGTATTGGAATAAAATAATCCTTTCATGTGGTAAACAAGGATGAAGAAAAATGTTAGGAAATCATCTGAATAGACTCAAATTTAAGAGAAGCACCAATCTGTAAAAGAGGAATTATTAAAAAATAAAAGAAAAAGAGGGATACCTGGAAGGTTAAACCTGCACGACAAAACTTAAAACGATTCAATTTCATGAGTTCTAATATGTCTGTGACTTCAACTAATTTGTCGTCTTCTGTTAGTGAAAGAAATGCTTAACAGTGTGAAAGCTTTGGTAATTTGCCTTAACATGCAAATTATTTACACGTTCAGCTTATATCTAAGACCAAACCTGTGGTAGAGAAGTAGAATTCAATTAGTTGTGAGATAATAGTGGGAAGACCGTGTCTAATAATTCTTTCAGATCACTTCTTACCGGAAGGGATTGTGGGGAAGTGTGTGTGTGTGGAGGGGGGGAATGACAAAACACTCGTGTTAGCAACATTAAGTTTTGCAGACTTTACTGTAGAAGAGTGATAGGAGCTGTGGAATAAGCGCCCATCCCAGCCCTCCCACCCATTTTTGTCCTTCCCAGGAAAAGAAAAAGGCATCAGATGAGTCTTCTGGAGGTCTTTAAGGGGAAGAGAGCTTTGCCATGTGGCGGGTTTTGCTCCCTTTGCGCTGAAGCAAAATAAATTACCGCTGCCAGGCTGTCAAGTGGCTGGATAAGAGCAAGCGACAAAATCACCGTCTTAATGTGCTGAGGGAGGAGAGTGCAAAGGGGAAAAGCAAAACAGCAAAATTGAGACAAAACAGAATGATCGCGTTGCTGCGGCAGCTTGAGGAAGTGGAGCGAGATAGGCTTTGGCCTGGGAAATAAAATGGCGGCTGCTGAAAGCGCATTCGTCACCTACCCAGCTAAATCTGGTGAGGGATAATCCTCTTCCCTGCACATGCAAGAAACAGAGACAATGACACGATGATCACTACAGAGCAAATGTCTGGCTGTGCCACACACAGCAGATGATGAAAATGCAGTGAAAAACAGTGAAACACTGTCCGGATAGCGAGGCAGGAGGTGGAAACAGCAATCTCTGTGCTGTCACCCCATGAAACAAAGGTGAAACTCTTTGTTAGAACCACAGGAGCTGACTTCACTAGCCACGGTTTGTCAGCAGTGTGTGTTGAGCTTAGTTAGATGTCAGGATGGTGCCCAGTGGATGAAGCTTGTTTGATAACGTTACCTGGTGTCAGTGTATTATATAAAGCAATCGCCACTTGAAGGTAAAGGGGCCCCCATGAGCAGCTTTAAGTTGTTGCATGTCATGCAGCAAGTGTGTGAGGAAGTGAACCGTGGCTTTTCATTCTTAATCCCTTCCTTTAAATATTCCCAGATTTTTTTTACTTAATACCATTGAAGAAAATGGATCGGGCCGGCAGTTGAGTTGGTATAAATTAGCCCCTCCCTCTCCCTCCCAGTCTTAGCTGTTGAAGGAGCCCCTGAGAATGCTTACCTTTGCTTGCATTGGGGGAGGTGTACGAGGTGAGACCTAAAAACCAACACAAAGAACTTTGTAAAACCCAGGCTTCAGTAAATGTCAGGAATCATCAAGCTTTTTGCAAATGGTCTATGAGTTGGTAGGCCTCCTGTGCCTGTTTAATTTCACCTTTCTCTTTATAGCCACGTCAGTATTTCCAAATGCCCAATGTTAAAAGATGAATCCTCAAAATGAAATCCTAGTGTGAGTAATTTTCCTCACAAAAGTGTTCTTGTTATTGATGGATTTTATATTTTTTTAAACCTCTTGTAGATTCTACACTTGGGGTCCAGTGGCAGCTGTGTTCTGCTCCAAGCAGACAGCATGTTACTTTCACTTTTTTGCGGGTGCCAACAGCGGGGAAACTAATTTGGTTAAAGTAGTTATTAAGAGAGACTGTGATACCTCAAATACTTCTGTCTTGGTTAAGGCTACTGTTGTGTTTTGAGGGTTCTTTATTCAGCATTCGGGCAACAAAATACTGGGACTTCTGTTTCAGAGGGGAAAAAATCCTGAAAAATAAATGCACTGGGAATATCTTTACAGATCGAATCAGCTGTACAGCACATGCACTTTGTGGAGACTGTGCTTCTGGATAGTCACTGCACAGTCATTTGAGTAGTGTCCTATGGTTTGTTAGGAATTTACATGATACTCAGGAATTTAATATCTGAGGAAATTCCTTCTTTCCTGGGTATTTTCTGTGAAAACCCTTTCTTAGGTGTAAAACCAACCAATTTGAGATGCTGAACAAAGTTTTTGTGATCTTAAATGAAATCATCAGGGGGGGCAAGAGTTGGGTTGTTTTGCATATGGTTTCAAATGATACCCAAAATGATAGGCTGTTCTGGTTTTGGAAGGGAACTTATGCATGTTCATTAAGTGCTGACTAAGTAATTTCACCAAGAAGCTCCTCTGCTGCCTCAGGCTTTGCCGAGAACATGCTGGATTTTTCCTTCTTTTTGAGACAGACGACGTGCCTCACAACAGAAGGACAAAACCCCTATAAGTGCTGGAGCTGTATAATCACAATGGTGGTTGTTGAAATTTGACTGTTACTGGAGTGTTTTCCCAGTTCTCTGTAGCATCTTGGTACTGTTTGTATTTCCAGGTTAAAGTTATCTATCAAATGGCACGGTGAGCTCAAAGGCACTGTGCAATTCACGAGGCTCAACATCATGGCTAATGCTTTGAGAGTGTTGGGTTAGTGAGGGATCTCAAAGGAAAAAAAAAAATCATTCTAGTACATATCAAGAAGAGAGGAGACTTACAATGTTCTTGAAGAAGTGGACTACGGGGTTGTCATCACCAGGCCGGCCATGCTGAGATCTCTGGGGGATGGACCCTACATGGTGGCTAGCTCTGGCATGTATGTCCTGAAAAGCAGAACAGGCACAGCCCCAGATCAGCTAGGAGGGAAGGATAAGGGACAGCTCTGTGAAGGGAAGGAAATCTACAGGGATCGTGACCGAAAGGTGTCAGTGCAGTGAAGGAACAAGTGTTTAATACAACAGCTGATACACAGTGCGTACATGGACAGATGCTGTGCATATGTGCGTGGGGTGTACGTGCTTCTAATGTCCCGGCCCGGTGTACAATTAAACCTGCTACTGCGAAGTTCTGGTAACAGAAACTTTATCATTTTCCTTCTTTCGTAAGTAGGATGGTAGGATGTAATTTTAGAAAGGAAACCATTTCAGAAAAGAAACTTAAAATGATGTTGTGTCATCCTCTGTGGGAGAGCAGGAATGGATCATGTAACTTCCCTAGTTCTCAAAGGCTCCATAAACCTACAAGGGCAATGATTTATTTTTTAGAACGAGGGAATCCAGTGGGACTGATGGCACTTTCTATGTTCAGTGGTGCTTCCTGAGCAATGCAGCAAGAAGGCCAGAAGGTAGAATAAGTAACCAAAGTGACACACTGTGAAGAGTCAAGACCCTGACTAGTACTTAGAGGACAGTGTATCAGTTGTGGTGGAGGCACTGTTACCTGGATGTGGTGTGATGAAATTTTAGAAAGAATTGCCACAGACAACTGTCCCACATTACAGACAGAGAGGCACAGGGCTTGCACAACGCGACAGATCCTAAGTACGTTCAGTTGGGAATGGGGAAAGCAGGAGAGGATGAAAACGATGCCAGCACCGCCATGGTCCCCTTCCTGTAATGAATTCCCTGAAAATACAATGATCTTGGAAGAATTGTGTGGATACTAGAAGTTTTCATTGGACTCTGAAGATAAATTAGAAATCGTAGTGAGGCAGCAGCTCACCTAAGTGCTTCCTTGGTGGCACAAAGGGAATGAACATTTGACTACAGAAACAGTATGAACAGTTATTTAAGGTATACTTTGCTTTCTTCACGTGTAGGAAAACATTGATCAACTTGCCAGGGAAAAAGCTTTGATTGTTGGAGCAGGACTCCTGACAGTTTGGTGATTTTTGACAAACAATATCTATGGAACAGATTTTCAAAGATTTGAAAAGTCTTTTTGCACTGTGAGGGGGGGGGTCTTGTGACATCAGTAGCTTTCAGAATGACCCTGACTGCCTCGTGCTGTGGCTACTGAAAATGGCTGTGCAGAGATTTATGTGTTCTGAGGCTCTTGAGTAATGGATCCTGTGAAACCACCTCATGTTACTGCTCAGAGCTGCTGTCTGGAAGTTCTGTTGTTAAGTGATTGGAGTTGGATCTTGTGCTCTTATGTGAATGAAATGCCCATCTTCACACATGGCCTTTCAAGTTGCATAATTCTGAGGAGAAATTAATTTCAGGTGCAGTGTTTAGAAGATGCATTTCTTTAGGATAAAAAAATGAGCTGGCACAGAGCAATTCAGCTGGTGTTCTATTAGTTTTTTTTGATTTCTGTGATCTCAGGCAGTCGGTCCTGGTTACATTTCTGTCACAGCTTCTACTTTGTCACTAGTTCCAGTGTTGCCAAACTATCCTCCGCTGTCACAATTAGGAAGGGGTGGCCTGTAAGGCACTGATGCATGTTTAGAACAAGTTATTTCAGCCATGCATTTGTCTTCTTAATCTAGTTTAAATGAAGCATTGCTGTGCCTCTGGAACCAGCAGACCACCTTGTTTTTGGGATAAATACCATGGTAAATACCGAGGTGTGCAGATCTGAGCATCCATCTTCAGCAGCCGAGACCGGTTGCCATCTGATCGCAGAACTACTGCAGTACATGAAGGAGAAAACTTCAGAATCAGATTTGACTGCATGCAGCCTGCAACTCCGCAGTGAGCTAAGGCTCTTCCCCAACAATTGTCCCAGAAAAGCTGAGAGAATAGGTTCTTACAGCTTAGGTGAGGTTCTGTTTCTTGAATTTAGCTCTCTGATCAATTGCTAGGTGCTAAATTTGGTGTACTGAAAAGGTTACTGTGCAGTAAATATAAAACTTCCTTCTGTCTCTGGTGCTGAATGTCTTTGGCTTCCTTTTAAAAGCTTATTGGTTAGTAGCAAGTCTGAAACAGTTTTCACTGATGGTTCTTCATGAGGTTAATACAGTGGTTTTCCTAGGCTGGTTACAAATAAAGTGCTCTCCTTTTGTATTATCATCAGCAAACTGCATCTGCTGTCAGAATCTTCCACATTATTCTAAACTTGTGGTAGGTAATTACATATCTCCCTTTAATTTAGAAGCTGTTGGGATCACTTTTCTTCTTTGTATTCAATGTTTGGACTCCTAAGATGGGGGGGAGGGTGGTGGCAGGAATCGAATGGTTTTTTTCCTGAGCTTGTTGGTGTATGTGACTTATGGAAATAATTTCCCTCAGGCAAGTTTTTAACTGCTTTGTGTAAGTGTACAAAGTTGAATTTGAATGGTTTCAGGCATTTCTTTGCTGAATGAAAAACTGGTTTATCTAACTAGGGTGGGTTTCTGAGGTGGTGGTTTATAATTGGACTTGAATGAGCTCATCTCATGAGCTCATGAGCTGTGTGTTTCATGTTCAGAAGACCACCTTTCATCCGGAAGTAGGCTTTAAGCACTTCATCTTATATAATATTCCTATTCCACCAAGCAGAGCAGTGGTGTTTTAGGGAGGGCTGACACACTTCTTGTTTCCTTGTGTGAGGGATCTCCTAGCAGCTGCAGCGAGCTCTCCCCACATCTCTTACTCCGTTGTCATGAATTTCAGTTTTAGCATTGCCAATAAAAGGCAAGCTTGGCCTCTGCATATTAGGAATATGATTGCACATGTTACTAGCAAATGTACCTGCATATATTAGGAAATATACTTGCAAAGTATAATCTTGATTTCAGAGCTCTTGGGTACTGCTTGCACCCTTGAAAATAATAATAAAGAAATACTTACTTCTGGAGTAACTGAATATTTCGTACTCATGAGTAGGCTTTCTCTCAGAAACACATAGGACAGGTGAGAACACTGAGCTTTTCTCTGTTCCCAGTTCACTTTGTGTTTGACCTTAACAAAGGATCTCTACAGCACATTCAGAGAGGCCAGAAAGGAAAGATCCCTTAATAATGTTAAGTAATTTAAGTAATTTGAGTAATCTTAATTACTAGAAAAATGTTTGCCGCTACTGGAAACATAAGCTGTACCTGAGGCATCTGCTGACTCTGTGCAGGTTGTAGTTCTGAGCGTTAATAATGTCAGTATGAACACTCCTTGTGGGAGATACCCACAGTTGCTCTGCAATTCAGATTTCTGATTCAGTACTGGAATACTCTGCAGCACAGGGAAGTTGCATTGGGTTTTACTCTGCTATGTACCTTGGGTATTGTGGACACTCAGAAGAAACAGAGTAACTTTCAATGCAGTGCAAAGAAAGCTTACAGGTATTTTCAGTCTTACCAGCAGCGGTATATTGGCATTGCATTCCCAGCACTAGCCACATGCTTTCCCATCACACCAATCAAACCTGCATTAGTATTCTTAAAAGAGCTGTTTGCCAAATTGCCACTCCTCTGATGCAGTAAGAAGAATCCATCAGGGATGTGCTCCATTGGAGTTTTGTACAGGATGCAAGAGGGTTCAAGTGCGTTTCCAGTCGAGGTGACGAGAGGTGAGTACGTGCTCGTTGTCGTTTGAGAGAGCAGCCTAACCAAGTGTTTCCAGTGACGGTGTAAGGCGTGTCACCCCCCAACGCTGTACCTGCAGGAGACTGGAAAGGGGGGGTCTTGTGGGTTTTGATAAATGGAAGAGGCCTTTTCAGTCTGGACATGGGGTTTGTCATCCATCTGACTTGAGAAGTGGAAGGATTTGGGGGATCAAACCCATTTTGATATAAACCCAATCGCAGTTACACGTTCTGTGTGTCCTACTTGATTCTGGTTTGAACTTGATGCATGTGTCATAAATGTGGTTAAGCAGTAGGAGATATTGTTTTCGTGATCAAATCCCATGAAATGCAGGCCTCGGTTTTGCTTGGTATAAACATGTTATGTCAGATCCCCTTAACAAGTATGAGGTGGGAGGGCTTTTAAACGCACATGGTGAGCTCTCGCCAAGAGCTCTCATCCTCCACAAGAGGATTGTTTATCGCTGAAGATTGCGTATGCACGTAAATGTAAACTTACAGCCGCAATTCCCAGTCGGTAGATGATACACATTAGTGACAGCGACAGTGCTAAGGTGGGTTTGGTTTGGAGTACTGAACGTGCAGCGTTTTCCAACTCCTTTCAGTAGTTCTGCTGCTGACTTCACGTGAAATGAAAACCTAAATTACATCACGTGTTACTTCTCTAACGGCAAAATCCAAACGCTTATGAAATGTGGAAATGGCTGACTTAAAATGCGGTCAAACCAAGTAAGTTTTTTTGACATCACTAAGAATGAAAAGGGATGGAGATTTTCACAGATTCAATGGGCTTTGTGGTTCCAAGAGGTTGCCTTCACAAAAGATCCTTAATGAATTTAAAAGCAATCCTACAAAATCTACATGGTTTCAAATGCCTTTTAGGGGTTAAGGGATGAATGCTGTCTGTGCTGGTTTGTAGGAAGAGCAACAGGCAATTTGTAAAGTTACTCAGCTAAGTTTGTGTAGTCCTTGAAGTAGTCTCTGATCCCAAACTCTCTGAGGAAACTCCTGCCCAGTTTTTTTTGAATGACTGTATTTTGACCATGTAAAAGTGTTCCACACAGGAATTCCTTTCACATACAATGTCCTTTTGAAACCAGAGGAAATTTACTACATGCAGTGCGACTCAAGCAATCATAGGAAATCTGAGTTGTTACTAAGCACCTCATCAGGCAGCGACAGAATATCCAGCACGTGCCCAACGCGAGGGTGTTATTATTTCCCCATGCTTATTCTCCTCATCACATCTGGTGTAAACATGCACTGACGCTGGTCTGATGGTGACATTATAGTTAGTTTGCTAATACAGTGGGTTTTTCTAATCACTTTAGAAAGGATGGGTCTTGTGGAACTGTTAGCTTTTACTAATGTGGAAGTTAGGGCAGAAGTGAAATTACTTGCTACAAGTGGCAGAGCAGAGTTGCTAAGGGGGATGAGAGATTGAGAGTCCATGGGGATTCTTCCTTCTGGCATTGTACGAGATCATCAGTATCATCTTTGGAAACACGTGATGAACAGAAAGAGGAAGAATGCTTATCAGAAAGACGGGAATAAAAAGCACCAGGTAGGGGGAAAAAGCAAGATGACTGAAAAGTGATAAACTCAAGGATGAGAAGACAAACGTCATGAAGAAGGAAACAGTGGAGAGTGCTGACCATCAAGAGGTAAGTGATAATCTATAATGCAGAACCCTCCATGAGTAAGAGTAACCCTTACTCCTCCTTGTCTATGAAGGTTGGTGTTTCAGAATTAGAAGGTGATACTAAAGAATTATATGGGGTTGGGGGATAAAGAATTGGGATGTGGATTCAGCTTAGTAGTTCTGTTTTCTGATGGGTCCTGAATAAGAGATTAGTCCCATTGTATAGTTTAGGTTTTCTCTGTGTCCATTTTATTCTATCATTGTGACAGTCGATAAAACGGTTTTGGGAGCAAACCACAATGATTTCATTTACCTTTGCTTTTCAGAGGCAATTTTCTGCCTAGCATTACTCATTTTACTCCAATATTTTCCATGATGGAGACTCTATCTGTTTGGATGTAGTTCCTGGTGCACGTTCAGTATTGTTCTCTGTGCCACTTTGTCAAGTTGGTGTCGGTCAGCCATTGACACAGATTAAGCCTTGTTGAAATTAGCCTCTGTGCAAACCCAGTGCAAAACTTTGGGTTTGCATTTTTTGAGAACTGTTTCTCAAAAAAACCCCAAAACCTAAACCCAAAAGATTTTGGCACATGGGTGTTCTCAGGATAGTTTCCGAGGTAGCTTCCAAGGTATCAACAAACATCACTACTGCCTTGAAGACTTAACATACATGGCCAAGATATAGAGGGCATCATAGTTAGTATTCACGAGGATAAAGTTCTATTGCTAAACTATAAAGGTGGTGGAGATGCATCTGCTAGTGCCTCTACAGCAAAAGAAGGTAACATGTTGGCTACAGCTAGAAGTTAAAAAGCAGAAAGTCTTAAAAATTTTCACAAGGCCCTTTGCCTACTGTTTTCCTACAGCCAAAGCACTCACACAAGATGATGAGAATTTTCTGAAACACAAGCCTGTGACCTCCTATCATGCCTACACTGCTGCCTGATACCGAGGAGAAAACCTTTACAGTCCTGAGCGGAGGTAAAGATGGTGCTATACCTTTTATACTCATCTCTGGGGTGGCAGCCGCTCACCCACCCTTAAACTATGTTATCGGTTTTCATCTTTGAAGGTACTGACCCAATTAATTAGGAAATAATTAGACATGCTGCAGTTAGTAGTTTACTTGAATCAGTGACTATTGACTCAAAGTAGTTTCCAGGCATGATGTACTCACTATGAACTGGGCGGTGGGGGGGTAGGGGGGTGGGGTGCTAGTTAGACCACCCAAACCAGAGGCTTGTATGGTTTCCAATGCATATAAATTGTATGACATATCAGCAGAGAAAAACTAGATGCATCATAAGGACAAGGCAAACCAGAGCGAAGGCTCAGCTTGACTTTGCAGCAGTAATTCAGTATGTTTGAACATTATTTTTTTTTTAACTGCTTTGTAATTAGCTATTGTGTAAAAGCACCTGCAAAAGGCAGTGGGGGACTCTGTGTAGCTCAGAAATGAAACCAAGTAACTAACTTCAGCATGAAATGTGTGCCTGGATGTGTGATCTAACTGGCGACCATTTCAGGAACTAGGGAAGGGATTTTGCACCTGTACACAAACTGAAAGACACACCATGTCGCTGCCGTTGTGCAGTGGTGGAGGTACAAAGCAAGGGATGGCCAAAAAAACCCCACTCCCTCATCGGGCAGCGCTTACTGTAGTGCCAGCTCAAAACAGCTGAAGAACAAAGTCACTAGTTTTGGCACTCTGGGATGGAAAGTGCTACTGCTGATGCAGTTCTTCCTTTGTGATACATGTGATACTGAGTTCTTCTCTATAACAGATTTTAATATAAAGCAATTTCTGGTTTATAAATTTGGTTCATCTGCAGAGAATTAAACACAAGGAGAAAAATGTAATGTTAGGTAGAGAAAACCTTCATGCTAAGCTGTGAATCTGACCTTCTGTTTTGTATGTGAGTCGTGGGGTTTCTGTCTGCCCCCTCCCTTGTTTAAACAAATGCCCCTGGTGTTTGTCTCTGTAACTTCAGCCCTTACTCTCAGCCGGGCCGTGGCCCTGTGCAGCTGAAAAGGAAAGGAATTGCCGCAGAACAGCCAAGGCCAGTTCCCAGGAAAGGAGCGGGAAGGTGTCACCGCTGCCTCCCGCTGTGGCTATGGCTCTGCGGTGACATTGGGCGGAGTTTAGGCAGAGCTGGACTGCAAAGCTTGGCCTGCAGCAAGCTCTCAGAAGAATCCTTGGTGTTCTTCTCCAGAGCACCCTATCAGCACCCTCTTAAACGGGGGATTATTGCTGCTGTTTGTTGTATCGTGCTGGTGACTGGAAAAATTTAGAAATAGTCTGGCAAGGACTGAACTGGAAGATACTGTTAGAAGCTTAACGAAGAGGGGAAATTCTTTGCCCTAACTACAAACAGTAATCTATCATTAAGATGCACTTGATTAATTAGTATTTGAATAATTTCTAATTTGTTTCCGAATGTGAGGCAAAACCCAACCATTTGCAGGTCAGTAACAGCAGGGAAGCACCTTGGCTTTTCCTGTCCGCTCCATCACGACTCCCACTTCACCTTCCAGTCCCCATCATCAAGGCCCAACTCCTCTGTCCCATTCCTGAAAAAACCTCGTAGTGCAGGCGCAGTTAGTCAGGGCACAGAACATCACTAATACTACACCCAAAGTTAGCACGTGCTCTCCTAGGCAGCCCTCGCCCTGAAGCCTACATGCAAGGGAAGTGGGCTTGAGTCTAACTGGCAATGGTGATACACAAATCTATTTTCAGCTCATCAGTCACCCCCACCTGCTACAAGAGAGAGGCCAGGTGCAGTTCCTGTTATCCTAAACTGAGAACAGGGGATTTAGTTACTTAAAATCTACTCACTTCCAAGCACAAGGCACGCTTTATTCATCTGTCAGATACACCGTTTCCACCAAACTTTGCAGACAGAGAGACACTCCCCCCCTTCTGACGATCTTAAACCCATCACATACCATATGAAGTAGTTTGCTGCAACCTATGTTAATGGATTAAAGGGGTTTTTTAAAACAAATTAAATCATTAGTACACCAGTTTTGTCATATAAACATTTTAATGAGTACATAAAGCACATATAAAGCAAAAGATTAAAACAAAATTATCGTTACAACCACTAAAAACTATATAAAAAGGGTTTTTTACAAGTGCATATTGCTTGCCCAGCAGGTTTAACAAAACAGCGTCTCACGAGCAATACCCCTCCCTGAAAACTAAAGACTTGGTAACAAAAATCACAGTAAGTATTTACTTAAATCACATCATACACTAGTCAGACTGGCACTGATTTAACTACTTTTTCAGAGTCCTCACGGTGCTGTGGTATTCATTAAAGTTCGCACAAGACACGTGAATAGAGTTCAAAGGTAAAAAGAAACAGAGATGCCTGGATGTTCCAACAGATATATGTTATTTAAAACCGTGGCTTCTAAACTTTCTATGGGTGCACGTGTATCGCAACCCTGTTTGCTGATCTTGACTACAAGTTAAGTGCCTGCTTAACTCCGGGGTGGGTTTGGAACTGCTGCTCCTAAACCCTGGTTCTGCTCAACTCGAGAAGAGCTTCAGCCCAATTCTCCTCATAGCCCGTATCTGTCTGCAGGAAAGGGGAAGGCGCGTGGCCACCAGCCGTATTCCTGCACTCAACCACGTGTATCTTGGCAAAGAAATACAGGAGCAAGGCTTCATACAGGCAACGGGAGAACGCTACAAGATCGAGTACACAACTGCAGCAAAAGGTAAGAGAAAAATGGATTTAACTCTTTCTCCGAGTCTGGCCTCGGCCTAATATTTACTGTCATTCACAATATTTTGGTCTGTTGCATGTGTGTCTCAAATGTAGTTTAAAGTTTAGTAGGTTAATGCGTAATGTTAAACCAGGACAGAAGAGCTCTTGTTTCACAATCCAAACTTTAGTAGGGAAAAAAAAAAAGAATAATTACAAACAGAAGAATTACAAAAGCACAACCAGTTGCATAAAAGAAACAAAACAGCACTCAGTACACAGTGAAGCTGAAATACAGGCTCCTACCTAGGAGGCACAAGAGAGATCTGATTGTTTTAACAAAGCTGCTTATACGCTTTACAAACATTTAGGTAAACACCCTGTAAGGACTGGAGAGGAACTCACTTATAGTTACACTACTGTCTTGAAGGCTTTTAAAAACGTCTACACCGCAGTTTCTTTCTGTCACCTTTTAATAAACACCTTTAATACAGTACAAGGCATGAACAACAACAGTCCTGTTTGGAGTATTCTACCTTAAAAAGAAAATCTTAAAAGTACAAAATTCAAGCTGGTTTTGATTTTCAGTTATCTGAAATCCAGATGGGGCAGGGGGAACAAGGGCAAGTGCATTTGCTGCCTCAGTGACGAGGAGGGTTTCTGTACATTCCAGTATTTTTATTTTTATTTACTCCCATGGGACTCCCACGCACTCCTAGGTTAACTTCAGAATTCCAGGGTAAGCGAGAACCTGTTCCATGGGAGGAAAGGAGGCCACGAAACAGTCCCCGCTTTGTTCCTACCCCACCTTTCTGAACACAATAGTGAATATTATCCATTAATGTACTTTTCAGCTATCGCTGCGAGATGAAAATGCCTCCACAAAGAATTTATAATGTGTTTTGCTTGAATGTCAGTCCCAAATCGGCACAAAGAGCGAGTGTTGTCTTTGCATTCCAGTGCTTGCTGGTGTGGGTAGTGGAGATAGAGGCTCCCACTGGGACACGGGCTGGATGAAAAAGGAAGGCTGCAAGAAAGGCAGCTCCAGAATTGCTTTGAAATGTTTCAAAATCTAGTCAGAAACACATGGAAGCAAACACGCAGTGCAGCCCCAGGAACTTTTCTGTTTCAAGCCTTTGAAATTAATCTTTTAAGGTGCTTTTCATGGGACCTTGTTTACCAAAGATCTGTTTACTTTGTGGAATCTGGAAAACTGCCAAGGGACTTTGGCTCTTCCATGAACACCTATCTATGGCTCCACCATATTCATGGCTCTACCATGACCATCTATCAGTATTCTGACACTCCATAAAACTCAGTAAGTGACAACTACTTTGGGTTTCAGCAGAAATTAAGTCTAGAATCTAGATTTCCTCTGTATACACGTTTAAATAAGTGATGCCACAAGCCTTCCTTGATACAAGAAACCAAAAGGCATTGATTCAAAGGCTAAATAAATAATAGTTGAAACAACGGCCTGTGGCACTTTCGCAGTATTTTCTGCGCTGAAACTCTCCTACAACACAGCTTCCTAGGACATGTTTTCCTGCATCAGTATAATCGCTGCATGAAACAGTGCTAGAGATGCTTTGGCACTGGAAGTCCCTAACGTGACTGACTTTTTGCTAAGATAAAAAAAAAAAAAAGTCCTCTGTGCTTCCAGATGGGATCTGCACGTCAGGACTCTGGAACATCATATGTAGCTGTTCTCAAAAATAAAATAAAAACCAACATTACTTTTGCTAGGTAAAAAAGGTTAGAATATCCAAAATTCCTTACTGTTTTGCAGCTGTTTAAGTGCCTCAAAACAGCATTTACTGAACAGCAACAGAGCTCCCACAGGTGGTGGCCCGTCCTCTCATACATCATTACGTAGACAGCTGTAGAGAGCTGTAGCGATCGTGTTCACATCGAGGGATGCAATACGGAATCTGCAGTATTTTAGTAATCACTACTCAGACGTGAGTTGGCTGGTTTGGGTTATTGCTAAGCAAGAACGTACATACCCCAGTACGGTCTGTATGCAGAATCTACGTTTTTGGCACTGCTTCCTGGGCGTACAAAGAGCATTTCATGTACTATTTTTCATCGACTGACCCAGTATATGAATAAAACAGCAAGAGTTGAGCTAGCCAAACAGGCTCCAGAGAACAGCAGCGTGGGAGACAGTCTCTGATATTTGCAGAAACAGAAAGAAAAGTGGTTTTGGTTTTTTGGGTTTTTTTTCTTTTTCCAGTCTCACAGCAGCTGCATCGCATACCTACAGAAACAACGGTGTGACTGCAAAAGCTCTGTCATGAGCATTACACTCCCCGGTTTGTAAATGTAAGAAACAGACACTGCAAGATACACAGTTTGCTTGGTACTGGCTACTAAGTGTTAGAAGCTTCTGGGTATAAGTTTCTAGAGTATTCTTCATCCGGTGGTCTATGTATTACAGCGACTCTTCAGGGAAGGGCTACTATACATTGAGCTTCCACATTGCAGAGCTGTGAAGGCCACTGCCAGCCTGCAGCAGCTGTCACATCCTCGCAAACCAGCTTTAAACCACAGGGTAGGAAGCAACACATCCCAGTGCAACACTCTGAGAGCACCAGTCTGAGAAAGCTGTAGGTGCCAACCCCTCCCTGCATGGGTTACAACTGGTCAACAGCCAAACTTGTCACAAGTTACTGAAAAATCTGGGCCCAGACAGGAACTGTGAGCACTGGTTTGTGTAACACACAACACAGCAACTCTACAATAACAGAAGTCAGCTAAACCCAAAGCTTTTACAGCCCTACAGCACTACCCTTCAACCCCTTGTGCAGTGCGTGAGCATGTGAGGCTCCACTCATCCTTTACAGGGCAAAGAGTTCAGTGAAAACATCCTCAGCTTTGCCACAGATTTAGCATGCCACCTGCATAACTTAGCAGAGGAGGCGGGTTAATCCTGCAAAAGGAAAGAATCCAAGTAATATCCTTTCGTCAAGACTTTGTTTTTCAATTCTTAGGGAAGAAATGGCTGGTTATGCAATTTCTAATATGAAATGCTTGGAATATAAATCTCCCCTTCTCGACAAAATAAAGCAGCTGGGCTATTTTATATCCCTGGGATTCAGGGTAATACCTGTCAGTTCATCTCCTCCACCATGCTACCAACTGACCTTCGAACAGGCTCTTGCACAAACAGGCTGAGAACCTGACTGCAGCTCTTTCTCTAAGATCTGTTTCCAAACCTGTCCCTCAGTGCCAAACTATCTAGAGGTTGTCTTGCATTTAGTGCTCTCATCCAGCTCTGCTTTGCAAATATTTAAGACCACCACCACCACACAAAAGCGGACTGAAGTTTCTCTACTGGCACAGCATACAAATGCATCCAACACACCACATGAAGTGTAACACAAACCCCTCTCAGTAACGCTCCTAGAGCCACCTGGATTTCTAATACTCCTCAGTATTACCCAGAATAGCTCCTCTCTTTTCCCAGATCTATGCTTTGGTTTTTTGGGGTTTTTTTTTGTTGTTGTTGTTTTACAGTTAAAGCCAAGCATTAAATTACACAACTGCGAGTACCGTCTTGCTGGCTAAGTCAACTCTTGCGTTACAGCAGTTACAGCTTCCTTTTAGTCCCACCCTTCCTGATTAATTGTATTTTATTTTGCTGTAGCTGTGCAGTTCTCTATTCCTCAGAGCTCACCTTGCCCGAGCCCCGCCGGGGAACGTGTCTTTCACCTCCAAAGAATCTGCCCAGCGAGTCAAGTAGACCCGAGTCTCTGTGCCTTGGAGATCCATGTCTAGCGTGGTCTGTAGTGCTCGCAGATGCCATTTTTGATCCGTGCCGGAAAGAGGAGCGTTTTTGTGAAGCCATCAAATCCGAATTCTCTGAAGCTGCTGCACTGTCCTCTTGGATGGTCTGTAGCTCGTCTGACTCTGAGGGCCGATCTTTGAAGGTGTTGTCTTCTCTTCCTGGGGCATCTCGGGAAAAGAGGCGGATCAAGTGGGGGCGACCAGTCGTGTCAGCTGGGTTGGCCTGGGGCCAGGCATTCTTCGGGTCTGCTGTGCCTTTGGAGTCTGTCACCGCTGGGCTCTTCATGGAGGTCCCATTGTTCTGGTTCACATCTGCCTCTCCTGCAAACAACAAGGATGAGATATGAATACAGGCCTGTGAAAAACAGCCCTGGAACAATGCTCCTTTCTTTCCTTTGCCTTGAGATGCTCATTTCATACAAAACCCATAATATGTGCAGTTGTAATGAAACTATGTTGTCTACCAGCCTTCAAGAACATTAAGCTATCTTGGAACCGAAACCAGGACGATGTTCTCACACAAACTCTGCAGTAGTTCTAGGTGGTTTGTTTTTTTGCTTTAATGAAATGTATTTTGAAATAGATCAACAGGTTGTTTGACACCACTGAAACTGACTTTACACAGGAGGCTTATGGGTGAGGAGGCTCTCAGCGAACAGCAGAACTCCTGTACCTTCCAATGAGGACAGGCAACTCTAAAATGTGCCATTTTCTCCAAAACAAGACCCCAAAAAAGTGAAACATCATTGCAGAGTTGTGCCTTCTCGAGTTAGCATTCCCTCTCCATGATGTCAGAGCTTTTGAACCTCAAGGTTTTGTCCCCACTTGGAATCCCTCACGGCAACTTCAATACCAATCAAACAGGTGCAGTGAGGGGAGGTTTGTTTTTCTTATTTGAAGTGTCCTTACTTCAGAAAAGCTGAGAACACTGAACTGCAGTTTCTGCTTGGCCTCCTATGACGGTTTTTCTCGTGCATTATCCTGGCACCTGGCATACAATGTCCTAGCGCTGACGCTGAAGGCCTAGAGCAAAACTGTCTGATCTGCATTTAGTGCTTGTGAAAAGTGGCAAAGCCAATTACCAGAAACTGATGGGCTTTTGGTAAAAAAAGGCAAGGAGAGAGACCTCCGTGATGCAAGAGAAATGTCTGCTGCCCTCTCTGCAGTTGTGCTCTGATGCACGCAGAAAAATATCTGAAAAGAATCAGCTGCAATGCGCTTAACCCTTACCCTGTGGCACCTCCTCCCCTCAGTGACAAAAAGGTCTGTGGAGGTTTTCACAGCCTATACCGTTATTCCTACTCTTCTGAAGGAAACACTACCCACCAAAGGGTGTGTCTTGCCTCCAAGGAATAGCAAAAGAGGTGTAGGTGGGTCATTGCTTGAGAAGCAACCTTCTGGCCAGGCAAGCCCCACAAAATCACACTGTGTCACAGATTGGGGTTTTTGGGTTAACTGGGCTCAAAATTTCAGAAGTAAGTTACAGTTAGTCATAATTTACCTTTAGGGTCTTCTAATTACCTCATTAACTCCCCATTTGGCTTGGTCCTTGTTGCCATGGGAGGGACAGGATCTAGCAAACACTGTTAGGTTTTCAAAGTATTCCGAGCTCAAGTACTTTGCTGATTCACCGGAGCAATTTTAGGCTTGACACGGTCATTTTAAATGATTTCGCCCACCCACAGGGCACTAAGGAAACCTCTTCTCAGGCTGAGAATAATTCTGAAAGAATTTTATGGGTAATGCCAGAAGAGAGGAATGATGGCTTCCTGCAAACAGATACTGGTACTTCGGTTCAAATTTGTTGTAATCAGCCTGCTCCAGCTTTTCATATCAAAAATAAAACATACACTTTTGCTCTGGAAAGTTTTTAGTTTCCCCCCCATCTTCTGTGAAAACGACCTAGGAAATGTTGGGGAAAACCAAAGAAAATTTTCTTTGGTTAAAACATGTGGAAGTATTTATCAGGAATACAATTACTTAACCAGTACTAATTGGCCCTGGAGAGCTCATCAGCAGGGAAAAGGACAGTATTTGTTGGCAACTAGTGGATTTGGGTTTTCCTGCAATGAGACTTTCAAACTTACTAGAAACTACTGAAGTCCCCAAATGATTTTCTTAATGGAATGGAGGAGAAAGCAACTAACCTGGATATATGACACGTTCTAAAACCACAAAACATTTTAAATAGCAGCTCTAAAGCCTAGATTCTATACCATAATACAAATCCATTCAAGGGCAGAAAAAGAGCTATTGTGTTTAATTAAATGCATTAACAAAACACCAGAGCATCTGCATACTAATATTTTTTTCAACAGTTGTTCTTTGTGTCACTGAATACGGGTATTGGTAAGCAACAAAGAAGGGTATTTGTGCCACAGAAGTAGCTTCTCCCAATGCTTACGCAGTGAGCTATAAAGTAGATATCTTTCTGTATTTCAGTAATGAAAGCACACATTTCAGTGTTCCTCTAGATTTTCTGCATGCTTCTCTAATGCTTAAAAATATAGAGCAGAGAGATATTGTTAATAGTTGAGCAAACTGATCAAAGTCTCCAAGTGCATCTGGAGAGATGGATCCCTTCAGTGACGTCTTGAGGGCATTAATGGAGTATGCAAACATATGCTTATTCGTTCATTTAGAAACAAATACTTTGACAACTTCTTTTAAAACCCATTATAAATGCTGTGCTCATGATACTGATATACTTCTGTTGTTTCTCCCTGCAAGATGAAGCTCTCCTGTTAAAACAGAACACGCTTCCCAGACCAGATCACTTTACCAGAGAAAGCTGCCCAGAGAGGAGGGAGTCATCTGGCATTTTTCCTTTTAAATCCTTGTAGAACGGGTTAGCTTGTAGCTACAGTAGAACCCATTAGCAGAAGGCTAATAAAGTGTCCTCTGTTGACATGTAAGTGAATGAAGTCACTGAGGGCTTCCTAAGTGAGAGCATGAGCTCCCCGCCCTAGCCCGAAATCATCGGGAGGAAGCAAGACACAGAGCAGGGATTTGGCACTCCAGGTGTGGCTGAGGACCATTCCTGAAGATAATGCCACCTTTCCACTTCACCTCATGATGAAGCCTGCTGCCGGTACAATTTACCCTGGCAATCTTGGTCAGGGTGAACAAAGCCATTTGTTCCCTATGTACACAGCCACTCCCAAGATAAAGAAATATAGATGGACCAAAAACTCTGCCAATCATAGTCTGCCAATGAAACAAAATAGAAATCCCAAAGGTGTTTTCAACAAAGTGGTATTAAACCTAGCCCTCAGCTGCCTTTAACAGGAGTTGGGCCACATATAAGAATTTGCAAAGCCACTGTGCCTTAATTCTCCG
Source organism: Heliornis fulica (assembly GCA_013399135.1). Classification (NCBI taxonomy): domain Eukaryota; kingdom Metazoa; phylum Chordata; class Aves; order Gruiformes; family Heliornithidae; genus Heliornis; species Heliornis fulica. Next base: position 259,122 of record VXBZ01005007.1, on the reverse strand, counting down.
TTTGACATTAATAGTTTATCCCATTTCTTGAGAGTCAAAATAACACTGTCACATAAGCCTCTAATTAGCTGGAGGCCCTTGATTCAAACAGTGGCTTCTGAAAAGACCATGGAAACCTGTTGTATGCAAAGTACAATCTCTGATCTACACAAATACCCTTCTCGTGGGTCACTTGGCAGAGCTGCTCTGTGACACACAGTCACTCCTCATGTATACAGAAGTCTGTGGTCTTTTTCTGTACAGAAGACAACCCAAAAAGAGGTTGTTAAGCTAGGAGTTTTAATGACTTACAGTTTAAAAAGAAAAAAAAAACCACACAAAAGTGTTACAAGTTTTTCATGTCCTCCCACCCCTTTCAGTCTTGCTTTCTTGCAGATACTTGTAATTCCTTTCACATTCTTATTGCTGCTCCCTCTACAAATGCTGTAAAATAAATGAGGGAAATGAAGCTGATAAAAAGCTGAAGCATATTCCCCTACTTTGGCTTCTCCGGAGAGCCTTAGTACGGCAGTCACAGCATACTGCAAATAGGTATTGTAATAATACACGACAGCAGCTTAAATATTTGTATGACATCTTCAGTATTAAGTATTATTTACTCATTGCAAACACCAGAAATTAATCAAATTTATAACACAAAACATTTAATACATTTTGCTGTAACTACAGATTGCTGTGACTGACTACGAAATTCCCTTTTCTTAGCTGCCTTCTCTCAGGGTCAGAAGATGAAAATTCACCTAAAATCAGGGACCTTTTGAATCAATTTTTCATTTTAGCTTAAGCCATGTATATTTATAAAGCAGTACTCTTCAGTACATGAAGTTCTCAATTCTCAACAACTATATGTCAGTATGTTTACTGAAATGCTGGTACTAAAATGTTAAGTAAAACCTCTGCAACTTCGCAGAACAACAAAAGGTCACACTTAAAACATACTCAGCTTCATAATAGCTAAGGTGTCAAGACCTTCAGTAAGCTGCAGCTTTCTGGCATATGCACAATCTATTAGCAATAGTTTACTTTGCACTATTTAAGAGGCTGAAAACCCCAGTTCTGGCACACGTGGCTCTCAGGAACATTTCTGGTAATACCAGAACACTTTAAGGAATGAAAAGGACAGAAAGAGCACGTCCATCAACAGTATGTATGAGCCGCAGCTGAGGATGTCTGGGTTCCCACTCTGTTACGGTAACTGTTTCCCAGCAGCTACCTCACCCTTTCTTTTTGTGTGGTTCAGCTCTCTAGAAAAGGGACCTAAAGGAATTGTTTTGCAGGAGGTGCCACTGGGAGCCCGAATTCAACTCTGGCTTTAGATACTGCCATGAAGTCGCACACTTGCATTTGTCCTGCACTGTCACACAGCTTGCTCCAAACTCATAACGTTCCTGATAGATGGGACCTTTGGGCACACATGTAAATGAGCAGTCTGAGCATGCAGCAGCCATTACACCTACTACAAAAGCTGGGATCAAATAAAAATCAGGCCAATTTAACACTTAATTTCCTTGGAAAAAGGATCCACCTGTTTGGTGCTTAGCTGTACCAGGTATCAAAGGCAAGTGTAGCAAAACCTGTTCATCCTGCAGACCTGTGCAGGTCATTTGTCAAACAACAAGGTCAGTCCTGGACTCTGAGGAGCACTGGGTGGCCCAGCACGCAGTGGGAGCACCTGTCAATCAGGCTGAAAGAAGAGAATGGGGTGAGAGAATGGGTACAAACCAGCAGACTGTTGCTGAGAGAGGTTCAGAAACAAGGCCACGGATCTCCTGGACACTTGCTGAGCGGCTTTGAAAACTACAGGAGTTATCTGACCAATATGCTTGAGGTGGCTCCTCTCTGTCCCTTTAGCACCAGTAAGATGGACACTCCAGTTCCCGGTTTGGACTTCTACTCTGAAGGGCAAATCACAGCAGAACACACTGCTTACAGCATCAGGCTCCACTACGGGAGTACTGGGGGAGAGAGAGGCAAGAATTATGTCTGTGTTGTTTAATCTGAACTGCAAAGCTGGATTTGTCCTCGTTATGTTAAGATGCTGCAGACAAGAAATGGCTCTCGGCCTAACTTCACTAATATGGATAGAAGGCAGTATGCCATCAGGCATTTCACTTCAGAGATCTAATTACCGGGTCTGTCTGATGCTTGTCAAACTGTTGGAAATCAATCTCGAACAAATATTTCTGTTTGGAGTAGACGGCATGCGAAACAAACAGTTGGTCCAGCTCCGAGCATGAGCAGAACCGATCTTCTGGTGCAGTAGGCCTTTACTCAAACGTTCTTCCCGCCTGCCAGCAGAATGCAGAGAGGAACACCAGCGCGTTTCCTAACACCGATTCACATGAGCGTAACGCTCCTACTGCAGTTAGCCAAGGGACTGCTTCCTTACAGCTCGCTTTCCTCTCTCCCTCCTCGACACAACTTTGCACTTAGAGGGGAAAAAACATCCCACCCAAAGGCAAATTTTCTCTATAGCTTCAGGGTAACTAAACAAAGAATATTTTTCTGCGCAAGAAACTCAGCTTTTCCTACAGGCCTATCGAGCTGTAGACCAAACCTCCACAAAAAACGAGAAGCCATCTGCTCAGCATAGCATGCTCTCCTTTGACTTTCTTCCCTCGCTGCATATATTTGGCATCACAGAGCATATGAGGCCCTTAGCAGGCGAGAACGGAAGCTTGCAAATGTGGCTCCATTCCACTGACGTGATGAAGGGGTCTGTTGTGACACAATTTTCCTTATAATAAACCTTAGTACTAAAATACAGTAAAAAAGTGGAAAACCCCACCTTGACCAGCGCAGACTCCTAAACACATGATACTGGACACCAGCAGGTCAAACACAATCTTCTAATCGGTAGACGCTCTCCAGTACCTAAGTCTTGGCACCTTTGCTCTCAGGCTCATGTACGACCTCGTCTCTCCAAGCCCACCCTGTCCTGCTACCACTGAGGGACAGCTGTCAGGGAAGCAGCACTTGGCCTCGCAGCACAGCAGAGCTCACATGAAATAAAAGAAGGTTTTGATGGACAGAAGGGAAGCACCAGTTCATGTCCTATTATGAAAATAACTGTCTTTACAGGTTTAGGAGGAGAAAGGAGTGACAAGACGTCTATATTAGTTATGGTCATATTTTGAAGGATATAGATACTACCTTCACTCAGGTAAGAACAGTGACATGTACATTTTAGCTTAACTTGATGCTGTAAGGGAAAAAATTCAAATTGCATAGGAGAATGCAAATTCCTTCAGACACTAATTACTACAGTATGAAAAAATAAGCGCAATTCCTCTCACTTCATTTCCGATACTAACCTAAAATGTATGAAAAAACACTTGAACATTTGACATACTTTGGCATCCATTCACAAGTAGCTGTTTTACTCAGTAAGACACCCAGTAAAATCTCTCTTGAAATGCCTAGCAACTTTCTCTCCAAGGGGCTAGTCAACTAAAAACTTGCTGGCTGCCAAAGGTGCCTGCAACACTAGTGCTGTTCTTCTTTTGACACTGGGATAAATAAACATTCCACGTTGACTTGAGAGTTATGTCTCCGTTCCCTCAGTGCACAAGACAGTAGGTCTGGTTGCCATCCTGGGATGTGCCATTTTCAGGACTTCTTTCAGCTACCTGAAAGGCAGTTCTCAAAGCTCAGGAAGTAGAGATGGAAAAAACTACCTGTGAAGTAGCTTAACCTGAAGGCTGCAGATAGGAGAGAGGTGATCGACCAGATACATTCTTTACCATGTACAGTCACTGTTCTGCATAAGAACAATGAAAATCACCAACCCCTGCTTGGGGGACAAGAAAGGACTTTCTGGATTTTAAGTACTGGGCTTAGCGTGTGCACTGCTTGTACAAGCACTACCTGTTTGCATGGGTCTCACAATGGCTGGTTAAAATAAAACCAGTTCTTTCAATACTGGAGAAACTGCTTCAGGGTCATATTTATACTGAGGTAAACTATAAAATTATAGGTGGTGTGACCGATAAATGATGTCCTGGAAGAGCAAATACCACTGAGTCTTATCTGCTTTCCTAAGCTTGTCTCATTTCAGAGACACCATGCTTAAAAACTAGATGATGAACACAGCATATAAGTCAACATACAAGTATTTCATCTATGAAAGTAGTGCCTGATTATGGAGCAATAAAAATTATCAGCATTACTTTTTCAAGTTCAACAGGGTAACAAACAGCTTGATTATTTTTTTCCCCTTCCCCTAAATTCTGCTAGACTTCATTGTCCCAGACAGAGCGTGAATATGCAACTGTGAACTCTCCTTGTGAGAGTACTGGTTTCATGGCAAATGCATCCACCCTTTAGGCATCATCCTGCAGTACAGCTAACAAAGTGTACTTGTCCCTTCACAGCCTTTGGAAGGGGAATCTCTCTAAGGGGAGTACTGGTTCTGTGGGGCACTGTTGCTGTGGTATCTTTTGGTAGGGTAACTACACTGACTTTTTCAGATTACCTGGTAAAGTCACGACACAATCAATCAACAGCCAGATGAAAACACAAAGGAATGGGACATCCAGCTGGAACGGTGGCATGCTAACAAACATTTTAAGTCTTACTTCATGAATTAGCAAACAGCACGTCATTTTTAGTTTTGCTGACAATTTTATAATTTGAGGTGGTTGGTTCTGTGAAACAAATATAAAATAAAACCTAAAAATATGCTTGTATATTCATTTCAGCTTGTGTTCTGCATTACTGTTCAACTGAAGGCAACTTAAGTTTTACAGTATGGCTTTGTAAAAAGTAGAAACACTGCCCAAGTCAGAGATTCTTGACGTACCCTCACCAGGGGTCCTCTTGCTGGAGAACTCTTATGTATTGCCAGGCCTTTCACCAAGGCCCACACAACTCCTGGCACTGGCATGTCAGAGATGTGAAAATGCTTGCAGTCTGTGTGGTAATAACCCAGTGCTGCAGTCTGTGCCCAGAGTCTGGATGCTAACAGGAAGCACATGTGGTCACTGTGGGCTGCAATGTGTTAATGTCACCTGCTGTGAGGGGCTGCTCTCGGGGAGCCAGTTTTGAAACGCGATAGAGGAAAATCAACATCGCACCTTCCCCAAACCTGTACACCCTGTATTATTATCTCTCCAAGTATCCTCTTTCCTCTCTGCTCTTATTGCAGAAACTCAGCCCTTCACACGGATGTTCGACAGAGCAGCAAAATGAGCAGTGGCGGCAGCTGAAATAGCCATGTTCATTCCGGCCACGTTGATGGGCAGAGATCAAAGCAAGCCAGTGAGCACTGCGCTCCAAACCATAGGAACTGTAGCAGTAATTGCACACCAGCTCTGTGCAATATCCCATTACGGGTGAGGCTTGAGGTACAACAGACCTTTTTCTTCTTAAACCTACAGTGGATTGAACATGCAAGAAATTAGCTGGGGAGTCCAAGTTACACATTGCTTGTCACTACACTGAGTTTAATTTCCTCATCTTCCCCTGTTCTAATGGGGTTTTATAGTACAATATATATATGGTACTATAATATATATATGTGGTACTATACACACACACACACACACACACACACACACACACATGTTGCTGTACTTAGTGATGCATCTTTGTAAGAAATTACCTGTTCCTCCTAACTTTTGAGGTCTGGCAGAGGTTTTCTCCTGAGCCATCTGCTGCCTTTACTGAACCGCATCGACCAGCTATGTGTAAAGCCACTTACTTGGGGACACACGGCACAAACCAGGGCAAAACAAAAAAAAAAATGGCTCTGGACATTGTTATGTGCCTGACAGGTGTGTGACGTGCTGTAAACTTCTCAGCATAGCTAAGAAAAGAAATACATGAATAAAGAGACATTCAAAAAGGTTAAAAATATCCCCTGTAGGGAAACAGTTTTTGATCTCAAGATTGCATTTAAAACCAAGCCACTTGATTGCACGGACTGCCTTGCGCTTTGCACATTCTCTTGGTTATTCGTGCCACAGATTTACAGCAACGAGCTGAAAGGAAGCCCCCACGGTGGCCTACCCTTGCAGAGGAATGCAGCAGTGTATGCCTGGCTCGCAGCCTCTCTCTCTTGTTTTTCAGAACTTCTGGCATTGCCTCCATTTGTTGAGGGTTACAAAGGAGAGTACAGAAAACAAAAAAGCCTGTGGTTGAAACCAGTGGGACTTGCTATGGCAGAAATTTGGAATCTATGAGAAGCATGTGGCAATTCTCCACACAACCCGCAGAGCGTTTTTTGTTTGGGTTTTTTTAAACTTAACTGAAGAATTTTATCCACCCACCGGCTTCAAAGTAAAATGTTCCTTTGTGTTACTGGAACATATAGGTTTTTTTTAATCTGGAGTATCTCACAAAGCATCCTCCCACAGCAAAGTGAGCCAGGGCATCATTTGTAACGAACCATTTCATGTACTTCAAGATGAAACATTAAATCACCCACTTAATTATTCATCTTTTCTGCTACAGCCACACTGAGCCTGAGTAACTGTTAGGCTGAAAAACCTGTTCGTATCCCACCACATCCCAAGGTAACAGCACCAGAAAACGCCTGGAGCTTACAGCAGATTTCACAACTTCCACTATCTTTTGTATTTCCCACATCAGGTATGTTATGTCCTAGTTGTGTCTTCCTGAAAAATAGCCTGTTCATTGCAATATTACAGTTAAGTTTCTTTGGTAACACCACAGAGAAACAGCGCCTTAAAAAGAGCAGAGAAAGAGCTGTTGGTGAAACGAGTGAGGTGAGGACAGGGACTGAATGCTACAGGCTGTAGGCTACTTTCTGTTAAAACCCATCATGTAGCCTCTCCAAAAGAGAGCTTGATAAGACTGCTTTTATTTTCTTGACCAGGGGTTAAGTGTCTGAGAGGTAGATTATTATTTAGAAAGTATAAGATGCAGAATAAAATGCAGTTGTGATAAGTTAACCAAATACACTAACTTAAAGAAACATTCTTGGGTTGTTACAGCAGGGAAACTCCTTAAACCATGAAGCTACAAACCCCTAACATATAAACTGCATTTTAGTCCTGCAGATTAACACTGCTCATGCGTGTTAAATTCTCCTGAGACCAACTACCCAAATCTAACCCCAGCAAAACCCTTCACTAAATTGAACTCATTACGCTTGATCTTGGGGAGTCACCATCATTGTAGAATTTGTGGTGAGAGGAGTTCCTCTGGTAGTTTTTCCAATAAATTATTTTCTGGAAAATTCCAAGGTACACTATAGTCCTATAAATGACACATTTGGCAAAGAAAGTACTTTTTTGCTATCATTGCTACAAACATCTGAAATACCCAGGCACAATTAAGCCTGTAGACTGTTTCCCAGGTCTACACTTGCACAACTACTACTACAACTACACAAATACAGTTGCACTCTTGCAAACAGAAACAAAACTGATCTACATCAATTGGCTCTGCAGAAGTTGTCAAAAAACTACAAAAACCCCTAAAACAAACAAACAAAAAAAACAAAAAGGGGCTTTTCCTGCAGTGCTCAACAGTCAGACCAAGTCCTCAACTGTTAGAGGCTATATCTGAAATAAGCTATCTTCACTTTGGAATTAATTTCTACCATATACATATGGTGAAAGGTCAGAGGAGCAAAAGAGAGCAGGAGTTTCTGCCAGTTGCACAGTTTGCTCACAGAACTTGTCACACCGCAGAAGCTGATGGATTACTCTAAAATCAGTGGTAGCACCTCTGTGCCTTGTGGCAGGCAAAAGCCCAGGGATGACCCACACCTCCCACCCGCTCTGCTCACACCAGCAGCGGTGAGAGCAGCTCCTCATCCCATGAGGACAGAGGCCCTTCTTGTGACTGGCCCCTCCAGCTGTGTCCGGGAGGTAGAAGAGATGAGCATGTTTGGATCCTGGCGCAATGCAGTGACCATGCAGGGACTCACACTTCCAGCTCAACCCAAGATACCAGCTGTGGAAGAAGCTCACACCTCTGCGGGGACAGGAGTCAGACCACCAGCTGCATCCACGAGGGTGAGCACCTGTATGCCTTTTGGGAAAGCAGAGGATCAGATCAGGAGCTTCACCACCAGTTTGAGGTGCTGGCAGTGAGAGAAGATGCCTGTCTGATAGTCACCTGCAGCTCCCTCTCTGCCTTTGGTACGGACATTCTGCTTAACAGACCAGCAGCCAACGGCTAATCTGAGAAACAGTAAATGCTCCGCAGATGTGCCACGCTGGGGATGTTCAGCATTTGACATTTTAGATTTTGTCTGCCTGACAATACGCTGGACAGATTTTTAAATGTATTCTTATGGTAATACACGAGTCAACGGCAATGGCAGTCAAAACAATCACTCTGAAGATAAACCCAGGAGCCAGGTTACTCAGAGGACAAATTCCACACAGCACATCCCAATCCCTGTACAGAAACCACCCACAGACTCCTGGGGATGTTTGGCCAGTCTTACAGATTAAGAGTCTCCCTGCTGGCGCTGGCACAAGGACCACAGCACCCAAGGACGATGCATCCTGCTGGCCGCTGTGAAGGGGGAGAACAGGAGTTTCACCACCGTGCTCTGTCTTGCTTGTCAGCACACCTTGGCCTGCAAGCTGCGTAATGGGAGTACGACAGCACAGACCCAGCAGCAGAGCCACGTCACTGCTGCAGCACCACGAGCAGAGGGCATGAAAATATTGTAACATACGTGTTAAACACCAGGCAGTTTGTTAAACTGTCATCCAAAAATATTTCAAGGATGCTGTATTTTAATAACCTGTACAATTAAAAACTAGATGATCTTTCAAGGTCCCTTCCAACTCATAATGTTCTGTGATTCTGTGAAGAGTTTTAGAGGTAAGTTTGGATCACACAGCGATGATAAACTATTCAAAGCCTTCTCACAAAAGTGATTTCCTCAGTGAAGAAATCTGATATCCAAAGGAATATTTTTTCGGAAGAAGATTCTAATATATGCCTCTAATACATCTCATATATTGATATGAGATTTGATTAAAATATCTCCCTGTCTGGAAAAATCAAAAAAACACATTAAAGGAAATCTTATCTCCAGAACTTATCATACGGTTTACAGGAGGCAGCATCTTTTTCATAATAGCCTTGAGTGCAGTCCTAAAACCAGAATAAAGGATACTTGAAACCAAGCAGGAGGTTCCAGCAAATGCAACAGTGAATGCAAAGGACTAAAGCACTCTGCACCAACTGAACTGGCACAGGCTCTTACAGCAGAGGGATTATTCCACAGAAAAAATATAAAATATTGGCAGAGAGCTGAAAATAAGATGTTTGGAAGAAAGACACCAGAAAGAGATGAGTGTTTCTCTTTATGATGAAGAGGTTAACAAGAAATGTGAACTCAAGACATTTACAGCCAGATATAAATCACCTTGTCTTGTCTAGCCTGCAAGCAGTGGCCAGCATTTGGCAGGGAATAAAGCAGCACGTTACAAAAAGTCACGTGGACAGACCCTACATGCCGTGGTGAACCACAGCATCTGCTACCTTAATTGTCTGGATGCAAGTCTTCCAGCCCTGAAGGAAAGGACTGCATTTGTGCTTCCAGTTTGTCACAGAATCACAGAATGTCAGGAGTTGGGAGGGACCTCAAAAGATCATCTAATCCAACCCCCCTGCCAGAGCAGGATCACCTAGATTAGATCACACAGGAACGTGTCAAGATTGGTCTTTGTCCAGATTGTCCAGAGATGTCTCCAGAGCAGGAGACTCCACAACCTCTCTGGGCAGCCTGTTCCAGTGCTCTGTCACCCTCACAGTGAAAAAGTTTTTCCTTACATTCACGTGGAACTTCCTATGCTCCAGCTTGGACCCATTGCTCCTTGTCCTATCACTGGCCATCACTGAGAAGAGCCTGGTCCTGTCCTCCTGACACTCACCCTTTACATGTTTATAAATATGGATTTATAAGCAGGATTGTCACACCATCCTGTTGCTCTCCCATCTCAAGGACCCTCTCCCTCCCCTCTTTCCCTGCAACAACTGCCAGTCCTTCCACCCACCTCCTCTTCACCAGGCTCCTGGATCAAAGCTGCTGTTTGAACTACTCTGGTCCTGCAAGGTCACCTCCACAGCTGTACTGCTGCAGGCTTTAGCAGGGTTCTTCTGGGCCAAATTCCAGATTGTCTTGGACTTGGAGAAGAAATATTGCATGGAGATTTGCCTTTCTCAAATCCCTCTGCTGCTCTGGATTGCTGACAGAGTAATTGTCTTAAGTTAACTAGAAGCTTTCAGTGTCATTTCACAAAAAGCTCTCTAGCAGCTCCCCACCAGTGCTGCTAACAGCACTGCCATGTCACTCTCTGTCCCAAGCTCTCTTACCCATCCTTCAGTGTCAGTCACTGGGTGCCACAGATTGAACCAATTTCTGAAGTTTGTCCCTTCTGTACTGAAGGAAGAAATGTCTCATTTCCCATCCTTCCCAAGGGAGTCTAAACGGCTGTGCTAACACAGAATCATGCAGTGATGCCTTGCTCACGTCTCAGTTACAAGTAGGCTTCTCTCCATTTCATTTTACAAGCAGCTCACCTACACAGGTAGTGCAAGAAAGGAAAACAAATCGTTCCTATAATGGCTGGGCGAGAGGGCAAAATTACCACATTTCCAAAGCCGCCTGGGGGCCACTGGTACCACCTGCACACCATGAAATCTCCCATTTTAAAAAGATGCATTTACATGGTTGCTATAACAAACATGTTCTGCCTGCACATCAATTCAAAGTTGACTTGTTTACCACTCACCTGAAGCCAACCTGAAGTTGTTCACCTTCTCTAGGGCATGAGGTATAAGCAGTTCTATCGGAAGAGATCCTAACAACTACCTGAAGCTCACCCAGAGCTGAGATGGCTTCCCTCTGGCAGCAAAACTAGCAGAACTAGTTGGAAAACTCATCTGCTTCGTTCCCTGTCTGAAAAATGAAACCTCTCCAAACTCCAGGTTCTAAAAGTTTCCAACTGTCAGTTCTGTCAGGTTGTTGCCACTTTGGAAGAAGTATTTCTTAGAGTCTCAGTTCTGTCTATCCCCATCCAAAATGCACATTATAGCACTGCATGTACAGGGACCAGTTTCTGTATTACACATTACACCAGATTGAGGCAAGCTTAGTACAGAGAAAAGCATTTATTGTGGTTACCACCATATTTACTGTGGCAAGTGGCAATGATGGTAGTGTCAATTAGAATCCCCCTCAATGTGGCTACAAAAATCTACCAAAAACCCCAAAATTCCTGGTGGAATCACTAAAGCAAGGTCGTAGGGAAGCAGTTTGTTTAAATCAGTGCTGTGCTAGAACAGATAAATCAAATCTCAGGAAAAATCTGAATCCCACAGAAGACTTAGGATTCATAGTTGTCACAGGCACAAAGTAAGGGGTCCTAAGAACATGTCCAGGGAGCACAATAAAGTCTGTGGCACTGAGGGAAAAGCCAGTTTCTATAAAGCAACTGCCAAAATTTACACAACTATTTAATTATTAACATATATCTGGCATTTCAGTTGGATTTTACCTGAGATACAGTATGCTCTCAAGTCTGAAAATCATTCAGGAAAGTATTAGGGAATCTCAAAGTCGTTAAAATAAATCTAGACATACAAAAGTCTATTTCTGCCTCTGAGCTCACCATCTGTCAGAACAGCCTTCTTGATACCTGCTTCAGTATTTTAGTATCTAACCTCAGCTCTTCCAGGTCTTTAGTAACCCCGTCCCACTCTCCATCAGTTCAATCCACCTTATACACTTCTGAATATATTAATAAACCTGTTCTCATCTAAATTAGGCCACATTAGTCATATCTGCTATACACTAAAAAATCACTGATATTAGATTATAAATACATAAGGGGTGGTTGTTTTTGCTTTTTTTTACTTCACCCACTTTTTTTTTCCCCCTGCAGAACACTTGTGAGCTGTACCATAGCTCTAAATGTGACTCAGTGCTATACGAAGAACAATGGTGACAAACTGTATAAAACCGCGTCAGTGATCGATGGTACTTTACACAATATCTGCTTTTCAGTAGCAGCGTTCCAAGAGTGAAAAACTGCTTGCACAGTACCAAGCCTTGTACCAGTTCGTGGGAGTTACTGCTATTAAAAGAAGAAGAAAGAAAGAGGGAAAAAAAGAAAAAAAAAAAGAGACTTCACAACTTAAGTTTGCTATTTGAGTATGTATAAAGTCACTCTTATATGATAAAAACCATACTCAGCAAGAAGAACTATTAGTTCTGAAGACTAAAATAAAAGTATGATTGAGCTACACATGATCTGAAATATTTTAACAGGCAAGAAATGCTATAAACACATTCTTTAAGGGCAATTTGGGTATGTTCCTCTGAATCCACTCGGCAAGTATGAGAAAGAGGAAAACCACCACTCTAGAATAATTTCTGAAGAGCCTGAGAGTAAATCAGCACCAGAAGGAATACCACAGGGCAGCACTTGGATACAAAAGATGCACGTGCCACACATTCCTAACTGAAGATGCAGATGGAGGAAGCATTCAAACCCGCCTTTTGCAGGCAGAAATTGCTCCACTCACACCCAGGCCAGAAGAAGTCATGTCGAAGCCCTCAGCACCACGCTCATCCCAGCCAAGAAACTTGGCTGATGCTTGGAAACTGAAACTGGTGAAATTAGAAGTCCTTCCTATTCACAGTCTGTGCTATCCCATAAAGTCACTTAGCATCCTCTGGAAACATGGAAAAAATGCAATTTATTTATAAAGCCCCAGCACATTGGTTCAGTTCTCAATTTAAGATGTAGTCCATCACAGTGAATCAAGGACTTTGGTTATCCTGAGAAACCAGGGTAACGGGCGCAGCCTGCCAAGGGGGTGCCACAGTCTGGAGAAGCCCCATGTGCTGGGGGAGGTAGAAGGAAAATTGCCCGTGTACCCACAGATTTCTGTTCACGGCTTAAGGAGGGCCACAGTTTTTTCCCCACTGAACTAAGAGAAAATGGTATCGTCAGAGACAAAAATAAAAAGGAAAAAAGCTAATTCCATCTTCAGTAACTGAGGAACTGTTTGAAAAACTGCTGCTTGAGGCTACCTACTGCCAGAGCCCTGACTGCAGCAGCAAGGCCTGCAGCCTCCTTTCCCCACACGTCTGGAGTTTGCCTGCCTCTGTCCAAGGTCAGCTCCACTACCCGCAGGCAGCCATAACAGCTGCTGGGAAACAGCTTCATTCTGAGAAAGAGCTGCAAGGGCCTGGCCTGCACGACACTCCCTGTGTTGGACCTCATGTCTTGCCAAGTTGGGACCAGCCCCATCTCTGACAACTTGCCTGGTAGTCACCAGACAGCACCTGAGTGCAATGGCGGTCCCCTGTCCTGCTCTGCTTGTTCGGGTACCTGAGGTGCCTGGGTCCCAACTCGCCTTCATGTCGGGCAGACTCTCCTGCTGCTCGCTGACAGCCTGAAAGCACCAACATTCAAAATAAAATCCCCAAGCACGTTACTTTCTGAGTTTACTCTCTTTAGCCTTCAAAAATACCAAAAGCAAGCAAAGCTGTGCTCAGTCTGATGAGCAGAAGAGAAATGGAGGTTTCCACCTCATTTCCATCTGCAATTTCAATTTACAGAATTGCCACCAGTATACACTGAATTATACCTAAAAAAAACAAGACACTCAGAGGAGAAGTTGAACCTTAAGAATATCCCTTTCAGCAGAAAAAAAAGCCCACTGGGGATAATATTGTTTGAGAAGTAGAATGGAAATGAAAGCAATCACAGACTAACAAACCAAGATACAACATATTAAAAAAAAATAAATAAGTAGTGCATAATTAGGACATAAACTCGCATGTGCAAAAGCCCCCAGCTCTGACTGCCTGCCTTTCAAAAGTGTCACAAAGAGGCATTTACTAAAGCAAATCCCCTCCTCCCTACCCACACCTCCTGACAATTCTTTGTGACATTAGACAGGTCTGTCAAGCAACAAAGATCTAATATTTGGAACAGAGGAACATCCACCTCATTTCTGAATTCCCAGTTTTGTATTCTGACAAGGAAAATATTTTCCATATACCTGAAAGGAATAAAAATAAGGCCGACACTCTTTGCAGGTGACTGTCACAACTTGGCTGAAATCAGCAATTGTTAAATTATCCTGCACTCCTACTGGTGTACAAGCGGTGTGTTGCACCATACAGAAAATAAGAAATATACACAGGGTAACCTGATTTGGAGCTGTACCTTGCCATTATCTGGGCATTTAGCTTTTTTCATGCAAATTATTTGCTACAGTTTGAGTAAAAGGTTTTATGCTGAATTCATGCTGGTTATGCCTTTTTTCATTGACAGGTCTGCCACACATAATAAAAGGCTTCAAACTTCATGAATACAGTAAAAGTATTGAAATTACACTGAAAAAGTATTGAAAATACACTGAAAGAGTTGTTCACATTTGTCTAGTGCACACTGTGCAGTCCTCAGAAGTTGACCTACCTAGGTACTACAGCATCACCACTAATGAGCAGAAAAATTGCATCATCTTCAATCACAGTATCATAGAATTGTAGGGGTTGGAAGGGACCTCGAGAGATCACCGAGTCCAACCCCCTGACAAAGCAGGTTCCCTAGAGCAGGTCACACAGCATCACTGTGCTGGTTTTGGCTGGGATAGAGTTAATTTTCTCCCTAGCAGATGGTATGAGGCTGTGTTTGGGATTTGTACAAAAACAGCCGTCGATAACACAGGGGTGTTTTTGTTACTGCTGAGCAGTGCTTACACAGAGCCAAGGGCTTTCCCCCTTCTCACCCCACCCCACCAGTGAGTAGCTGGGGGTGCAGAGGGAGTTGGGAGGGGACACAGCAAGGACAGCTGACCCCAGCTTACCCAAGGGGTATCCCATACCATATGATGTCATGCTCAGCATATAAAGCTGGGAGAAAAAGGAGGCAGAGGGAGATGTTTGAAGTGATGGCATTTGTCCTCCCAAGTAACTATTGCGTGTAATGGAGCCCTGCTGTCCTGGGGATGGCTGAACACCTGCCCACCCATAAGAAATGGGGAATGAATTCCTTCTCTTGCTTTGCTCATGTGTGTGTGTGTGGTTTTTGCTTTACCTATTACACTGTCTTCATCTCCACCAAGGAGATTACCCCTCTGACTGTCTCCACCCCATCTCACTGTGAAGGGGAATGGGTGAGCTGCTGTATGGGGCTTAGTTCCTAGCCAGGGTTAAACCACAACACACTCTTCTGCTTGTACTGCAGTAAAGTATTCAGGTCATACTTGTGCTCATGCTAGTGGTGGGATCTAGGACAACCAGCCAAGTTCACAAGCACTTTAAGATACCTAGATGGATGTACAACCCTATATAGCCAAGATGTATCTTGGATCCAACCATGAATCTGAATTCCGTTGAGCCATACTGTGAAAAAAACATTTGCATCCTGGAGCTGTAAGTCAGCATAGACTCACACACAACTAAGACTTATTTAATGTAATAAAGCTACTAAGTTTTGAAAGCCAAAGCCCTTTACCACCACTATCCAGCATATACACATACAGAAATTTGATGAAATCAGTAGATGACAACCTACCTGCTGCCTGAATAAAGGCAATTTCCTCAATAAACATAAAATCTAAGCAATGTCAGCAAGAGTGCTGTACTCAATTCACCACATCACAGAGGAGTGGACCTGGTTACCTTCTGCCAGTAAAGCATCTCATGGTGGGCACATACAGCTTCTCTAGCCACATCTACGTGAGCATGAGTACTAATTAACTCAGGAGTACCAGCAGCATTGAACCTGAAGAGAGGTTAGCTAACTAGTTCAAGTATACCTTAAATGGCAGCCAGAGAAGGAGTCAAAATTTTAAAAATATACATTTAAAAGGATCAGTGATTAGAAGAAGGAAATTTATTCAAAGAGACTGTCTCTTTGTGTTTTGTAACATCAACTGAAATAGAGCAACAGGCTCTGCTTCTGAAAAACATAACACTCAATGGATGGCATTGCACTTGAATGCTGACTGGAGAGATGCCAGCGATGCCAATGATACCAGAGAAACAGCTACAGCAAAGTCTTTCCTCCTCTACAGAAAGACTGTTTGCCCCACACGATCTGTAAAAAGCCTTAAAGCAATGACTGAGCGAAACCCTTTTACCTCTGACCACGCGTACATATCAGGGACTACATGCTTCATCTCTTCACAGGAACTGTACAGTCTTGTGACTTAGTACTAATCCAATCCATGCTTGGGAAGCCTCCACTGTATGGCCCAAGCACTCCTCAGTCTCTCCTGTACCTGTTTTATACAAATTGAAAACCGATCAAGGCTAGTAATGACTGCAAGTCGCTGGAGAATTAGGTGGCAGCCTCAGCCATACTCCTGAATATAGAAAACCCAGTCTCCCATCTCTGCTTGTTCACACTGGGTGCACCGAGGCTATATAGCTGTGGCCACGCCATGTGGCTGGAAGTAAGCTCTGATGTTCTCTGCCACCCACCAGCCTTTGCATTAAGGTTTCTCTGATACGGGAACATGGACACAGAGGTGTGGAAAGGGGGAGCAATGGGACTGCATGCGCCTGAAGAAGGGAGAAGCTGACCCAAGAGACAGCTGGAGAATGTTCCTGGAGTCTGGCAGTTCAGAGGGATCCTTTGTTATTCCTCAACTATAAAAGACGAGAGAAACACTTCTGGTTTTAATGGTGCACATATAAAATGCATCATTCACTGAGAAAGAATTTCAAAGCACAGAAAACGAGCGGTCCTCCAAAAGTGAAATTAAGTCATTTTTATGGTGTGGTTACTGCCTTAAGATGCCTACTTCTTTGGAGACAGGTTTGTATGACTCTTGATCAAATTGCTTTTTAAGGCAAACACTGATATTTGTTAGCAAGTCAGCTTTCAAGCCTTGTCACCAGTGCGGCCATGTCGTTTTGGCAGTAACATCTAATTGAAATTTAAAGCAAACAAGCCAAACGTGTAACCACTCTACCCTGAGATCAGGCTTTGTTTGAAATGGGTTGTATGGAGGAGCTGGCAATAAAGCAGCGGCTGCCAAGTTCTTCTTTTGGACTATTACTGTTAACCAACCCATCCAAACAAAATACAATGTGTTAAAAAATATAAAAATACTAGTAGTAAGAAGTCAAATTAGTGCTTAGTCAAGTGAAACTGGATGATAGACACAGCTGCTGTTCAGGNATTTGGATCCTCCTTAGGAAACACCCAGAGGTAGGGACACAGCTGGAAAAAAAGCTGGAACAGTTCAGTGGTGTCAGTGCTTCACCTGTCAGGTTAGAGCTTGTATGCAGCCTGGCATCAGTTATTTTGACCTTCAACTCTACCAAAAGAAACCTAAACAACCCCGTACAAACTCGCAAATGTCAGCAATTATCTTGCACCTCCGAGACCCCAGAACAGGGCACTGACACAGGGCTCATTGCTAACGCTGGCACGGGTCGGGCTTTTCTGGACCTTCCCTCACGTTCACAATTTTCTTCTTTCAGACTGAGCTGTGAATGCGGAAGTGCTTTAGGATATTCTGCAGAGCTCACCTCCGTGTTTAGTGCTCTTTGTTACTGACAACACATACATTATGATCTTTTTGATAATTTTCCAAAGTATTTGAAAGTTCTCTTTGGGTTTTTAAAAAAAAAATCCAGTCATACCATAGAAATTGCCTGCCTAATGGTTTTATATCCACTTTGTATTAGTTTCACAGTTTAATAATAGGGGAACATACTGTCAATTTATTATACATTTAAATTCTAAATCTGAAGCAAGATACTAACCCACAGGACTCACAATATATTAAGAAAAAGGGAATATGGTCAGCATCAGATTCAGACATTAGAAATACTTGTCTATGCAGCAGGACACTAAGAGAACTACCCTCCACAAGATAAAACAAAGCCAACAGTTTTCCTACTCTCCATTCCTCCTTGGGACCTTAGTTATATAGCATTTTGCTGTTGCCTAAATAACCACCTGCTTTTGGACTCGTTATCGGATGTGTTCTGCTGCTTCATCAGAGGAAAATAATAACTGAGAAGGGAGAAACGTGTGTGGCTTTCACTCAGCAGGGAGCAGAAAGCACAGCTTGCAGTAGGCTCTTCAGCATCTGATTAGTGGTAACCGCGGTACAAAGCTTAGTTTACTGTCTCTAAAATTTCTCAAAGGCAAAACCTGAAAATTCAGTGACCAAGGCATCTCCGTATGGCCTATAAGTCTAATAAAGTTGATGGAAAGAAATGAACATAAGAAGAGCATAAAGAACATGAAATCAAATATCAAATTTACACATGCCCATTCCCAGCCTCTGGCATGCCAAGAATGCCAAATCTAACGAACTGTGTGATTCCTGATTATAAATGAGCAGGTCAAACCCATCCACCACAGCATCTTCTCAATGGACGAGCTGAAGGAAGGGGGATGTTACCAGCCTGTCCTACAGCAGCAACTCTACAGTGTCTCTGAACCGTCCCTGGTAAAGATGCCTCTGCTAATCACCTACTTTAAACTCAGAGTTTTACTTCAAAGTCTTAAATAATGCAGCCCATGCAGAACACAGTAAGATCCTAAATTCTGCAAGATGGTGCCTCAACTGAGAGCACAGAGCACAACGGTGAAGGCAATTATTTGTAAGGCAGTGGAAAGGGAAAGAAACAAGCGCTAAAATATCTTGAGGTCAAAGCCACTTATACCTACTTGACGTCATGTGCATCTAATACAAAAATAGGTTTAGCCTTCATCTTTACCCAGGAAAAAAAAAAAAAGTACTAAACTTCCACTGTAAGACTCTCTGCTTTAATAAAAGCTAGAATTCAATTTGAATTTTAGGTGAAATAAAACATCACAGGAAATTCACAGCGATTACATTTCTATCAGAAATTTATTTAATTGTTTAACCTTTATGCAGTTGAACAAACTTCTCATTAAATCAAATAATTAGAGTCCAGACTATAAATGTCTCAATCTACACAGAGCTCAATTTCAGGCAAAGGAAGCTGCAAGCACCTCTCAGCTGAACTTGATGTTCAGTACCAGCACTGAGGGTTCTGAAGCTGAGCAGGACGTAACACAGATAACATGCAGATAACCTCCGGTATCCGATTTTTCTGAACTAGCAAAAGCAAGAGGACTGGTAACAAACAAGATGCCTTAAAACCACTACCAAAGCAAGAAAAAACAACCCCTCTCTTGAATTAGTAGCATCAGTAGGAAGAGCTAATGAGGGCAGATTCCAGATATAATAGTAAGTTGTACCTGAAATCTAGGGCTAAGGCTGAAATTCATTCCCTTTCCTATGTACGGGCAAACCTGAAGTATCAATAAGTAGTATAAATGCAAATGTAAAAATATATTTCTTGGTCAGAAGATAATAAACTGGGAGCATCACTAATTAGCAGAGAGAAGAGTGGTGGGGGAGGGAAAAGCAGTGGGGGAGGGAAGCCAGGAAAACTCTAGCACAGGGAATATCGAGGCCCATCTCAGTGGCTGAGAGATAACAATTTGTTCAGAGAATATATCTTTTTGTATTTTCAGAGAGAGATTTTAATGAGGCATGGGCACTGCACCAGCAAAAAACATATGCACCTGGTCTTAACTGTAAACAAATGCATTTTACAGTCTTGTACTTAGAGTCACCTTCATCTCCAGTGAAAGGATTAGGTAATATGAACATCAAAAAGAACATGGAATATATACAAATATTTGTATTTATTTTACTGCTAACTGAACAACACTTGTGTGTTGTTACACAACACACAAGTGTTGTTACACAACACACAAGTGTTGTTCAGTATAATATGTTGTTACACAACATATTAAAACCTTGGCACTACTATTAGTTTTCAGATTCAAAGAAAAGAATTGAAAAACTGATTTACTAACATTTTTTAAAGTTCTCAGGTTAGCCAATTCCTTTGCCTTTCAAATGCATACGTTCACCTATTGTGCAGCCTGTACCACTTTCTTAAAGCTTCAGCTTCTCAGGGATGCCATGTGTTTGCTAAAAGCATTTAATGAAAGCTCTGTCAGTAACCACAAAACCAAAGGAACGTAGTTCATTTTATTAGCAGTGATGGCAGCGTCTTGTTCACAGTCAGTTAAGATCTGTGCATTGCAACGTAAAAGGGATTTGTGGTTTATGAAATGTACTTTAGGGTGCAAATATTTCAGTAGCATTTTTATAGCAGAAATACCTTCTTTTTGCACTGGCATAATTTTACTTTAAAATTGCTGCTATCTAAGCAGCTACAAATAACACAAACAGCCCCCCCCCTTATATCTCATAAGCAATTAGAGACAATAGATCCGATTCCAATTTCAACTGAGATTTAGATTGCTCTTATTTGTAAAACCACCCAGTGAAGAAAGTATTTTACAGTCCATAAAGTGTGACCAACTTGTAACAGAATTTACCTGGAGTCATATTTGGAATTTATTTCGCTATTTCTTCTGATTCTGACTATGTATCTTAGGCCAAACATATGGTTAAAGACTGACTACAAGGGCTTTTTATCAGAAGAGACTATCATTTGTTAGAAGAAGCTTTTCAGAACAACTTTCTTTTTCAAGGATGTTGTCCTGTTGCAGAAGATGTCTCAAGTCTTGACTAGAACTTGTTATTACAGCAGAATGGCCACAACAGCCCCGAGCAGTGCTATTAGCATTTCCCAGTATAAGCCTGGAGTATTCACTGGCACAGGGCTGCACCATATGTCATGGCAGCTCATTACAAATAATGAAGGGCACTTGTCTTCTTAGAAATTAAAAAAGAAAAAGCTAAATAATTTAAAAATTGGCCCTTAACATAGGGACTTTTTTTTTGTTTTCCCCCTGTATCTTTTTTTCTGATGTTTAAGGACACAAGAAGAGAGATGGACTGGCTAATTCTGTGTAGTATGTTTGTAGTATCATCCAGATTAGTAATCAAGATGGTAGCCAGGGAGAGCTCTTGGGTGTTTATGGGTAGAATAGTTGCTAGAAAGCAGCTGAAGTAGATTTGACTGCTGACAGTAAAGGAAGACTGCAAAGAGGGGAAGAGAGTATGAAGAAAAGGAAGGAACCAGCCAGACGGAAGGATGTAAATGCAGCTAAAGAAGGTCTGGAGGTAAGAAATGGATAGGTAGGTGAGCAGCAAATAGGGCCAAGAAGCACATGGGTTAACAGGCAAAAAATCTTGATCACTTGTATGTGCAGCAGTTTAATCCACTAGTATCAGCAATCTGGCAACAGATTAGGTTCCATTCCTTGACTGCTGAAGCAGTTTGATTTGAAATTGTAACAACAAGGTAGCATACAAACTCTGACTTTTCTGCTCCGAAAGAAATCATGGCAACCATCAATCCTATTGTGCTTTGTTGTTGCATAATTGTTAAAGAAATGCTTTCCGATGCCCTGTGAGAGGGGGTACTATCTCGAAAGCTCAAAGGGATTGTTCATTTGATCACTAAGCACAGTGTTATTCTAAGCACTCATGAACGCAGAGCAGAGAATGCCTCTATTCTTATGTTCCCCTGAGAGTTGAGATCATCTGGGATATGTCGCCTATCACATATAAAGGCTGAGGTAGAACTGCTGGCAGGACACTTTAAGTGAAGGATTTTCACAGACCTGGAATTCCTCTTCTGCATTATCGGATGAGAGTTGAATTTTCTGACCACAGGTCTAATTTAGAAGGTGTAAGTGTACAGCCAAACCTTTACCTAACGAATTGAAGCTTTAGAGCTCATGTGTTGAATACTGAAACAATTTTAAGAATGAAAAAACAGGCTAAGATGTGTTTCCAAACCCAGATCCATCCCTCTCTCCCCAAAGACACAAGCAGAAACCCGTAAGTGCATTTGTTCCAAGGCTTTTCATACAAGCAAATACTAACACACAAGATAACAAAATAAAACCAAAAAAACCCAACCAAAAACCCCACAAAAAAAAAAAAAACCCTAACTGAAAGGAAAAGCCCTGCACTCAGAACCCACACACTAGACTGAAAAGCTGAACACAAAACCAATGCATTTAGCAATGAAAAAGGTTACAACATTCTGTGATTCTGTGATACTCAAGCCTGTCCTCTGCTACCATCTCCTAAGAATATTTCGAAGTTTTTATTTCTGATCTCTTAAAATTTGTGTTACCATATTCCATTCAAATCACTCAGCCAGTGTTTTGGTGCACTTTAATGATTCTTGAATTGTGTTGAAAACACCAAGTTGTTTACAAATAATCTCAAAAAATGAAATGCCCAGCCTCTTATCCATACATTTATCAATAAAAAGCCCCCACCAGACACCCCTGGTCCAAGACACTTGTAGCATAAGCAGCATATAGGCAAGAACTCAAAACCGTAGGATGTGTTAAGTTCTACACAAGACTGATGCACTTTCCAACTTCGCTTGAGAGCATCAAGGAAATTTCCTTTGCATCTCCACTGCGGACACATTACTGGTCTCTGAATTAATACAAAAACCAGCCCAGACCACAGCAGGAATTAAATAGATGCATTTACGGCCCATGAAAGGACATAAATATGCCTTATTAAATTCCTCTCCCTAATCTGAGTTGTACTTCCCCCGCCCCCATGGAAAAACCAGTTTACCAGCATGACTCCTTATTTTTGTGTATAAATAATATCCTTAAAATAAATGCACCACTGTAACCACAACATTTTAAGGTGGTCTGAGGGATTCTAAAAACCTCCACTTGCTGGAAAGATGCGACCTCATTCACAGTTCTGCAACCAAGAAACATTAGGATATTTCACTCAGATGAAAACGCCATTATTTTGCATATCTGTTTTTTTCCTTTAACACCACAAGTCAAAAAAAAATTATGCCTTTCCAACATTCTGAGAACCTCCAAATCAAACTCCTTATTCTAGAATTAAAAAAGCAAATAAAACACCTAAATAAAATCATCATAAGGATCAAATATTTTTTTATGCCAGCAATGAAATATTTTAAATTAAAGGGGTTATATTTTTATATCAATCAAAATATTTGAATTATGAATTTGGCCCTTAGAACGTAAGTCTTTATGTTGCATTGCTGCATCACAACTATGTCAACATGTGCAGACTAATAACAGAAGGTCCAACTAACTTATATTCAGCCTTTTCCCACGCTTCATTCCTGAAAAGGAACATGATACTCTGAAAAACACGGGGACCTGACTGGAAAAGTCAGATATTTGAGTACGTCTGCAGTGATTTCATACGAAGGCGTCGGCAGTCGCGATGCCTAGCCAAAGCTGTGTGCGATTTTCAGTAACATGCTGATTTCCAGACATTGGCTTCTGTTTTCCTGAGGGGGCAGCTCTGCGTGCTTGCTTTAGTTTCTTTTTTACTGCAATCTTGCAAACAAAGTGCAAGAACATTCAGGCTCAGAAATCTTGTAACAGATTATGAACTTTAGGTAGCACTAAAAAGGGTCCTTTTACATGGGAACTACAAAAATGCAGTAAAAAAACCCCTTGTATTTTCACTGCAGGAGGCATCTGTTATCAGGACATATCTTAAAAAAAAAAACCAACCCAAAACCTGAGTGGGAAAAGTGTACCTTGAGAGGTATATTTCACCCCTTATAATTCTTTAGAATTGAAAGAAAAATTCCAAGTCAATATAAAAAGATTGCTGATTAGGAGGGCTGGTGAGAGAAACCAATGTTTGCCTTCAGGGAGAAGTCACCAAGAGAGCTGTATTGGTGCAAAACTGTAGCTGTACCTTTGTCCTGAGCAGAACTAGCACACAGAGAGAGGGGGTGCTACCAGAACACACACCAGAATAGAATTAACTGTGGTGGTGTGACTCTGCTACTGAGTTCTGAAGGAGACCAGGCTTTATCCTGAAACTGTAAAAACTAAAGCAATTTGCTTCTTGCACTACAATTAGAGGGCAACAAAGAAGTTGTGCCTGGCATAGGAATAAATTACCATGAGAAACGGGAATCTGCTGTAACTGGTGCAGAGCAAGCTTCCCACCATCTTCTCATTAGGTCTATAGATCAGGAGGCTCAGCAAGGTCCTATTCCTCAACTAGGTGTCTCTGCGGTATGAGTAATAACTGAAATAATGCTAGAAATGAGTCTGCACTTGGATTATGGTACTTTAGTAACAGAGCTACAAAAGCCATGCACACCATGCAAATAATTAGAGCAGTTGGTAAGGAGAAAGACCCGAGCATGCACGCATCACCTCCCGAGCTTCTCAGTTTCAGAAAATCCTGTAATTCAACTTTGATCCCACTGATGGCTCCAATCCATGTCCTGAAAACAGGCCATTAAGTTCAGATTCCTACAATCAAGTGAGCACAGATATTGAAAAAGGAGGCAGACTTACTGTTGCTGGCATGTGGAAACACCTGCTAGAGCCTGGGGGGTTTGGTCACAGAGGGAAAAGGGGAAAACAGTTATTTTGCCCAATCTTCTGATCCTGGGTTAAAGCCCAGATGCCCCTATGTCAAAATCTGGATAGTATTACAAAGTGTTAAAATGCATTCCTAATTCTGAGGAAATCTAGGGATGTTCCTCTCCTTAGTTTATCGTTTTTTTATCATGGTCCCCTTGTAGGCTCTGCAGTTCATGATGATGTTGGTCAGTCACTGCTTCCTTACAGCAAGGGCAGAGTAGTTTTGTTGAAAAACAAGAGGGAAGCTTTGCTTTTTTTCAGGGGTCTTGATAGATTTTGGTTGAGAGTTTTATTTCACCATGGATCTTGAAACAAATGTGCTT
Organism: Heliornis fulica; assembly: GCA_013399135.1. Taxonomy (NCBI): domain Eukaryota; kingdom Metazoa; phylum Chordata; class Aves; order Gruiformes; family Heliornithidae; genus Heliornis; species Heliornis fulica. The sequence continues at coordinate 234,452 of VXBZ01005007.1, read as the reverse complement.
TCAGATCATCCTATCAATATAAATAATTCTTGAAATATAGCAGTAAAATTGTTTCAAGAAATTTTTGCAAATAAACTGAAATAAGGAAACTTCCAGATTTTACATCTAATACTGAGTAGGGGGTTCAGGCTGAAATTAGGTTTGCTGTATAACTGGTACCCATTAAATTTTCCACTTCATCCCATTTTGTAATAGACTTCCCCTGTTAACAAATACAGAAGGAATACGACACCATAGCAAGAAAATATGGAGAGCAAACAAGAGGATGTCAGCCATCTTATAAAAGGCCAGTTTATATTTGAGACTGAACATGACACACAAAACAAAGGACAGCTTGACAGAAAATAAAAGGTAACAGAATAGTACTACTAGTGTGACAAAATCCTGCTCATGCCATACCCTTACCTTACAAAAATTAAATAGCAGAAAGCTTTAGACTTGATGAGTAAATAGATTCTGCTATCATGGCTGTAACTAATCTCTTCTGAAAAGGCTTTGCAAAAAATTGAGCCCATAACAATATTTATTGTTTCATAACAATAAACATCAGAAATGCATTTAAAAGAGTCCTTCAACAGCTTGAGAATAAACTCTACTTTGCCTGTTTGACTTCAGGTTGCAAGACCATCTGCAGCCAGGAAAAAGGAAATGTCCTTCTGCCCGAAGCTGCCTCAGTGGCATGCAGAACACCTGATGCAGAAAATGGCTTAGTCAAGCCTGCTAGCCAAGCCGAGGACTTCATCTACACAGACCTAACATCAGCACCTTCCCTGGAAGGAACTTGGGCATAACCACCGCTCTGCTGAAATTAGTAGCGTTACTGTGCTGAAAGAGCAGGAGGTCCTGTGTAGATAAATCAAGGCAGATAGCATCCCCACATCCCGATAAACATTCAGGGAGGCCCACTTGTTCCAAGGAAGGAATAGTTTGCAAAATATAAGTACGGATTTTAGAAGCATCAATATTTTAATTTTTCCTCCACTGAGTTCAGTGAATCCAAGTCTGTTTACGGTAATGTTGTGTGGTGGCTTAATTTGGTGTCCAAAACCTGCCACTATTGTTTCAAAGAGGATATCCAGTCACTTTTCCGCAAGCAAAGGTTAAAAAGAAAATCCTATTACACATCTTTCAGAATAAAAATGAGAACTCTGTGAATTCCTTTTATCTGCAGCCAGTTTCTAGTGAAGTCACTTGAAGTAAACAGAGATTTAGAAGTATTTTTTGCAGTAGTGACCATACATGTGTTTGTTCCAGCAACTGAGTTTAGCCTTTAAAATACCGATTTCTGCTGCAATCCTCCTTGTCAGTGCTACTAGGGTCATTGCTCATTTTCCACGGTTAATATCAGGCACAGCAGAAATATGAAGATGCTACAGCAAGAAGGTTCAAAAAAGAAAAAAAAGAAAAATCACAATGGATGACAGCTACTAAAAATCACTCAGACTAATTTAAAGTTCCTGTTTTGATGGAGATACTTTGTACCCAGTTGAAAAATAGCTCCTTCTAATTGAGTAGGAATATTAAAAGGCTTAGAGAAAGCCAAGCTTTTCAATGGCAACAGGGAAGGGAAGCATAGGGAAGGCTCTAGAGAGGGAGCCTGCTCTGAACAGCCCTGAAAATAAAGAACAGCATTATCGTGGCTGTTCCCTGCTCCTCGCAAGGCTTGTAAGCAACTGCAGTCTTGTCACCACCAGGATGTTTCTGTACAAGTACCAGTGTGTGCACACCAGTAAATACTAGTCCTTTTCACTTCTATTTTCCTCATCAAAAATAAATACCTCAGATGTGAATTTCTATTCTGTGTCTCCTTGTCATCACTTAAAGGGACACTGTCACAGCCATAAAACTGAACTATTGCACACGTGCTGCTAAGCTGTGTGTTTGAAGGAGTTAAGCCAAACCACAGGCAGCCTTCCTGAGAAATGTGTAACCAAGAGTTTGGGTTAGATGTGCTGCCAGTCATGTCACCAGAGCCCTGGAGTTTCACAGAGATCCAAGGTACGGAGGTGGGAGTGTCAAGGGGAAGGCAACAGATGCCAAGTCCTGCAAATTTTCATTCACTCATTTAAAACCTTTACATCCCTTCTTGTTTTCATTCTTTACCACATTATCAGCCCTGCAGACACAGTTGCAAATGTCATACATTAGGCTGATGAGCAATTTAGATGAACTCAGCATAGAAAAAAATATTTTGTCAGGATCATCACCAAAACAGCTTCCACGGAGCGTTCACATGCAGTCATTCTCTGTTTCCATATTCCTTTCGCAGTGGACTTACTGCTGCTTGTCTCTCTCTCACAGACCTACACCCATCATGTACCAAGTCCGATGCTTTCATAGAAGAGCTGCTGCTGCTGGATCAGAGGATGCAGCTATAATGCCTCTCCACACTCTTGAGGCAACAACTTGTACATCAGAAAATCTGAGCTCTTTCCATATTCCAGCCCACAACTTCACCACTGGCAGGTGAGGTTGAAGAACGTTTGATTTTTAAGTTCAATCCACCATCTTTATAGTTTTGTTTAAGTCAATGGAGCAAATACAGTATTAGCAAATGCAATATTGCTAATGAATAAGGCTTAAATGGGGGTGTCAGTGGGACATCCCACTAAGAAATCTAAGAATTTCTGAGGCCCATCTGATCCTGACAAGGAATTAGAAGGAACAGAAATTTCACCCAGTCGATAGCACAGTAGGTGGGAAACACCAACTTAATACTGACCTACCGTGTTTATGAGGACAAGATGCTTACCTCTGTATCCCTTTTCCCCCATGGTTTCTATTTTCTGCATTCAGATAAGAAAAAAAATCTGTGTTAGGATCTCTCCCATAACATATTCTGTGGGCAGCCTAATGGAGCCTGACCACACAATCAGGTAATTGTGGGGGCCAGACCATCAGTGAAGTGCCTCTTTTTAACTGGGATAACTGACCACTGAAAGCCTCAGAAGAATCCACTGGTGTTTTACATAGTTCTTGCAAAAGGACATTATTCTGGCTCAAATCATGTATTGTGGATTTGTTACATGAATTACCCAGTGAAATTCCATAATTCTCACTCTCCAGGATGACGAAGTTGGCAGTTTTCATATTTATTTTTTTTTTAAGACACAAAAGGATTATCAATCTTGGCTGGTGGTTTCGTATGTGCCTAAAAGATCGTACAAAAGCTCATTCTGGTTCTCTTCTAGCTATCACATTAAAATCTGAGTCACACCGTAATTAAACATTAATGACAACATCTGTTTCAGACAACACGACAGAAGAGCGCTTGGCCCACGGAGGGCTATTCTGCTTCTTATTCCACTCAAACCAGAACTGAGTATTTATCAGCCTCAACAAACTGGAAATGGCACAACTGCAACATCCCAGCTCCTGTCCCCAAAATAAAGATCTCTCAGAAGCACTTTTATATCATTTACAGATAAAATCCTGCCTGAACCAAATTGGATGAGGGTACATAAGGATCAGTGATAGGAAACACTAAGAACTCTGTTTCTCCCATGCAAACGGAATACTCCCTTGAGCTGCAGCCTGGTAACAAGACAAAGAATACAAAATACCCTGGACTGAGAAAGGAGTAACTTGTTTTCAGGGCTAGCTAATTAGCCAAAGGCCTCATATCACCACCCAGCAACACGTGACATTAGACCACCCTTAGCCATCCTCACTTTTACAATCAGCTGCAATGTGTGCTCTGGGTAACAATAGGATGGTAAATGCCTATTCTGCTTCTCCCCATCTCAAACACAGACCCATGGAATAAACAAGGAGGAAAAAAAAATGAGCAGATCCTGTACACTGTATAGCAAGCATTAAAATAATTAAAAGGTCATTTATTATACAGTTATTGTACAGTTATCGTGCTAAAAGTATAGCAGGCATTGCTGTCTCAGGTCCCTGCCTTCACTGACGAATCTAGTAACAACTCCAGAGAGCAGAAAACCCCAAAGCTCTGTTATGCATGTAGCATGTACATGTACAAACGAGGAAAGAAAAAAGAAAAATCGTATCAGAACAGACTTGATAAAATGCCCTTAAGTGCTTGTACATTATTTTCATGGCAAACATGAGTGCTATGCTAAAAGCAATCCTAAAAGTTTCAATGCTACTGTAGAGCGGTACATTAATTATAATGGCATAATAACTAGTTAGGAATCCAAGCGCTACTACTACTGTTTAAAGCATCAGAGCATTGCCAGGAAAAGATTTTGAAATCTTTTTGAAACCTTTTTTGAAAAAGGTTTGAATGCTACTGTTAAAAAAGAAAATCCATAAAAAAGAGCCAGAACCAAACTAACTACAGAATTAATATAAAAATGCAAGTATACCGATACTTTAGAAAAAGCTTCAGAACTTAAAATAACAAAACATGTCACCTGGCTTTGAAAATCTGTGGGTCTTTTTCCACCACAGCAGTTTTCTAGTCTTTGGCTTCTAGACAAAGGGTCCCTACACACAGTCTGCAAAGAGCATTTTACGATATGCAAGGTCTTGCAGGCAGAGTTTTATCACCTTACCTAGAAAAAAAACATTAACAAAATCAAACACAATTCCCCCCCAAAAAAAACCAAACCACAACTTTAGGTGGGCATAAAAAAGAGCAGAAAAAGAAAGGTGTGAGCAGTACTCATCTCTTACTTCTGAGATCCAACACCTGCACAAAAAGATGCCAAACTTTTTTTTTCCTTTTTCTTTGGTTTTGTTAAAATCTAAATCTATTCTTTTCACCTCAGAAAATTAATCCAGTCTTGCGGGTGTAATTTTGACAAACCACTGGTCTCTGGATGGAAGCAGACAGGCCCAGACTTGCAAGAAATTGGGTAAAGAAGGAGATGGTGAAGGTAAGTGGAAATATGTGGACAGTTGGAACAACACAATCATTACTTAGCTTATAATGAAAAAACCACAGGAGACTAAATTCCCCTATTTACCTCTCATGCAAGAGACAATAAGTGCACCGTGGTAATACCATCTATTTTAGGACAATTTGCTGTCTCACCACATTGATTTCTTTGTGTGTGTGAGCTTGCCATTACTTTGCATTAAAGTCATAGCTTGTGTCCAACAATTGATTGTGTTTACAAAGAGAGATGCTTCCCAGCAAGAAGGTCACTGAACTACAATAACCCTCAGCTTTTAGCAAGCTCCTGACACCACTGCATGACCTCCTTGCATAAAGACATTGTGCAGCCAGGAGCTAAATGCCTTTCAGCTTTTTAAAGGAGATTCAAAAAGTAAAAATAGATACAAGAAAGAGTGAAATCCACACCGATGTTGACACACAATCATACACAATCCCACCTGGCAAGTATATTCTGTATAACCACTTGCTAATTTGCAAGAGATGACACTGCCTATTATTTTTTGAGAATGAGCTTTCTATACCACTATTAAATCCCGACTGAACAAAAAAACCCCCATGAAACTGGTATCTGACATATAGCATCCAAACTTCCTAGGCTGTGGATGCTGTGTGACTACAGCCACTGCAGCTACCCCAGCTACCCTTGTCCTGCCATGTTAAGGGAGACCAGAAGTGAGCACAGCTACATCTGTCGAATTGTTACATCTGAAAATCTCACGGAGCCAGTTCTTCAACCGGCGTAGGGCTACACAAATATTCACAGGCCATTCTGCACAGGACTCAGCAGGAGGTGTCAGCATAAGTGATGGCTCAGGAGCAGTCAGGGCTGCCATGAACTGTGCTGAATGCTCAGTTTCTAGCTGTACCATCCCTGAGCTCTGCATACAAAAGGTACCTCGGGATGTACCCAGACTGATTAGAGCAGCAGGATGACTAATGGTGCTGTGCTCAGTGGCACTTTGCCACACTTGGAACAAAGCTTACGTCCTGCTTAAGTGTAAGAAAAGCAAAGATCTACTGTCCTGATTTTTTTGTTTGGGGTTCATTTTTCCTTTTTTTTTTGTTTTTTTTTATTTTTTTTTTTTATGGAGGGAAGTTCTATTTGCCTTTTTAATAATAGAAAGCACACAAACCCCCAAACAGCAACAAATAAACCCCAACACCCCACAGTATAACTCCAGCCACACAGCAGGGATGTGGGGGAAAGCACTAAGTGGTGAATATCCATGGCCACTTCCACATACACAATTTTGGAATTGATTTACTGGATAGAAATGAAACCTTCCTATTTGAGAAGATAAAGACTGTATCTTGAAAAGTTAGTATGCTTTACCTTTCATTGTCTCTCAGAAAGGGTAATATGCTGTCAACAAATCACAACTGCCCCATGGAGAATTTTTCCTTACTCATAATTTTATGTTAGTCCAGCGCTAGCCCTGGATAAAACCAGTGTTAATAAAAGGCTGCATTCATCCTTTCCCAGGTTAATGCAACAAGGGGTTGCACTAAAGGCAGGTCCAATCCTCCTAACAGCCAGAACGATGGGCAGTTTGCCCCCACCTTTTGCTTCGAAGTTGTAGAACACCAACAGATCTTCTGAAAATTATCTCTGGAAGCAAGGTCAGCAGACACCTCCCGATCCACTTTAACCACATGGTACTCTAACCCAGCAATTTTCTTTTCTCTCTTGGACTCTTGTCATCTACAATCCTTTTTTTGACTACATACTGGCTGCAACAGAGACCATGCTGATCACACGCAAGTTCAACAGAAGTTTGAAGACATACATTTTAGCACCACATCACAGATGCATATTCAGTATAAATCAGATAACAGAACCCTCATGGGTGTCACAAGAAAATCCTTTCAAAGGACAAACAAAACTAACTCTTGTTAATTCAGAATTTCATAGTTACAAATACTGTCACTGTGTGGACTAGATTTCTCCCCAACATCCTTACCCTTCCGCTCCATTTCTTCACAATATCCTCCTGTATAAAAAGTTCTTTGCCTTTGAGAATTGGCTCTCCGAAATGCAAGACCTACCTAACTTGCCTGTTTGTTTCATAAAGCTGCTGGTACAATGAGGCTTCAATGATGGTAAAGACATTTCAGAATAAAAATAACTGTTAGAGAGAAATTTAAAAAAAACAACAAAAAAAAACCCCAACCCAACCCTCAAGAGTGATAATTCCAGATCCAACTCAGATGAAGAACTAGAAGGAAACTAAGAGATTCACATTCACTCACAAATGGCCCTCCACATCACTCGATCAATCCTTGCTTGTATCTATGATGAACGTTTTCGGGGTCTAGCAGATTTGAAAAAGATATCCATGCTTGGCTCTTTAGCACCTCCACATTTTCAATCAGTATGCTCCAAAAGCTGTACCTAGTTGACAGGGACTGCAAAACCATGCTTATGCTGGATATTTCCAAAAGAAATATCACAGTATCCAAACAGTACAGCTTGAACATAGAAAGTTCCATCTTAATATAAGGAGGAACTTTTTCACTGTGAGGGTGACAGACCACTGGAATGGGCTGCCCAGAGAGGTTGTGGAGTCTCCTTCTCTGGAGACATTCAAGACCCGCCTGGACATGTTCCAGTGTTATCTAAACTAGGTAATCCCACTTGGGCAGGGGGGTTGGACTGCATGATCTTTCCAGGTCCCTTCCAACTCCTGACATTCTGGGATTCTGCGATTCCTCAGGTAACTTCTTTACAACAGCCTCTAGCAGCTGCATCTATACNCGAGGGCTCTCTGTCTCCTCTGCCGAAGAGACCCCGACCCGTCAGCCCAGGCACTGCGGTGGCTGCAGGGACTGGCAGTTGCTGCCACCGGGCGGCTTAGCGA